>QKWP01000306.1:333558-367239 GCA_003550325.1 Gigaspora rosea
GGTTGTGGCCCACAATATCTGCATTAAATGTAGTGCGTCGGGTAGTAATAGGAGGACCATGAACCAGAGGGTTTAAATAGACAATTCCCGTAGTTGTGTTGTAGGTATGGCAGCTAGTGTAGAACCTTCGGGCGGACTACTTAAATTAGGCACCAAAAGTGCACGTGTGGCTAGTTGTATCCTCATTCATGTAACAAATATTACGTCACTATAACTCATAATAAAATCCCGGCCATAGCACACGGCCTCTAAACTTAAAAAAAAATAAAAAAATGTTTTATAAGAAAAATCAAAAATTTTCAATGTTAGCATATATAAAACTTTTTTTACTAATTTAATCTATATTTACGTTTAAGTATTATATATAAAATTTTATACTAAACAACTTTTTCTAAGTTAAAAGGTAGATTGTTTTAGTAAAAAAAATGGTTTATATGTGCTAACTTTTGAAATTTTTGATTTTTCTTATAAAAAGTTTTTTTACTATCATAAAACAATATATCTTTATGACTTAGAAAAAAGAAAATTTAAATTATATAAATGCTATTTTATATATATTTTATACTTTATTAGATAAAATTTTTAATTTTTAAAAAACAAAATTTTTTGTATACAAAATCGTGTGATTTGATTGGTCGAAATCAGAGTGCACTATGTTGCAGATATGACAAATTTATTTTCCCAAAAAAATTTTATAAAAAATTTAATAAATTACAATTAGGGCCATGTTATTAATTACCTAATTATTTTTTATCAGAGGCCTACCCCTTTTCTCTTCTTTAATATATATATATTACTTTAGTTATATGGGGCCTTTGCAATAAAAAGGGCCGATACTGCCCAAAGATGAAAATTAGGTTTTTGTTATATTTTGATAAATTTTGACATATATCAGTGTTTAAAATTGGTCTGCTAAATCTGTAAAGCACAGACTAAAAGTTTAATCTGCAATTTTTTTTTAAAGAATATATGTGGATTCCACAAATATAAAAAAAAAATTTCTGCAGAATTTCTGCATATTAAAGATATTTTTTTGGCCTGCAGGTTAAATATTAAGTAAATCTGTAGGCATTTATTAAAAAATTTATTGTGTCTATTATGCTAAAGTCAAATAGGGAACATATGCTAATTACAATATTCTAACATTATGTCGTATAAGCTAGTAATATGATAAAGTTTGTAATAATTTACAGTAATCTATGAAGATATACTGTAGATTTGAAATAAACTATTTATTACTGTCTTATCATATTTAATACTCCCTGGGCTTTGTCATTTATGTATATTGTAACCATCATATAGGAGAGCTTTGTACTTTTATGCCAAGTTTAACTCCGATGGTTGACGTTAGAAGGTTGAAGTAATTTATAGGACACAGTATATCAGCAGATCAGCATAATTGGGTAAATAAATTGACCAATCATGATCGAGAATTATCAAAAAAATTTTATAGAAAATTTATTATAGAGCAAATTTTCACAAAAATGGCCTTTTTAACCAGCTTTGCATTTATAATTAAGTACGTAGAACATTATGAAATTCATATATTTAATTATAAGCCAAAGTAGGTTAAAAGGGCCATTTTTTTGAAAATTAGCTTCCGAATTTACCCTTGATAGTTACCAACCCATCTAACAATGCCCAATCTATCCTAAAATGCCTGATAGTTTTAACAAATAGTAAAAGTACTTCTTTCTACAGCTTGGCATAGCTCTTTTATTGAGTTTTTTTTTGGTTTTTTAACTTGTTTAGACATTAAAGAAGTCCTTTTGTTAGTTGTAACAAGTGCTTCATTTGTTAGTTTTTCAACGTCACTTAGAAGCAACTTTTTCATGTAATAGTTTATCGAAAAAAGGCCCAATTATGCCGATCCACTGATATGGAATTTATAATTTATAAGGCATTTATTATAAAAAAATGTATATTTATTTAAGGATAATTTTGAAGAGCATACATTAGGTGCATTAAATATTGTAAACTAAGGACAAGAGCAACCCTTTATATACATTCTAGATTCTGATTATGCTTATACCTTTATGACTATGCTTACTTAGTCACTGCTTATTTACGCTTTTTGAGTAAATATCCATATAATTAAACCACTAAGAAACCACAAATTTCATAATGCCTAATACTAGAAAGGTAAGATTAACATGGCTATAGCTGGAAGATATATGACAGTTTAAAGAATTATACAAATGCGAAAGTGAGAGGCAAGGGAAAAAATTTTTCGTTACAATATACGTATAATTCTGGATTTGGATCTTAACTGTATTCGGATTCCAGATAACAGGATTGTAATCAAAATTGGCTAAATTAGCAAATATTAGTGGTAAAATTGCACAAATAAATTTTTATCAAATAAAAAATTTTATTTCTGCATATTAAACTTATTTCTGCAGATAATTTAATAAAAATGTAATGCGCAAGTTGATATACTAATTCTGCAGCTTTTATTAAAATATTAAATGTATTCCATATAAAATTTTAAAATCCAATTTTAAACACTGCATATGCTATATTTTTCAATTATAAGTAAAATTGATTTGTATAATAAAAAATTGAAATATTTAAAAAAAATTCCTTGGAAGTTTCATACATCACAAAATTACCAGATATAATAGACTAATCAAATTATGAATATTTTGATTAACTTAGATCAGTCTGAATAAAACAAACATAATTTTCTCAAAATCATATATAAACTAGTATCAGCCCCTTTTACTGCAAAGGCTTCATATTGACACCTTAAAAAATAAAGGAATTGCTTGATATATCCAGATATTAGTTTTATATATGAGGACAAAATTATTTTGGGTTCTAAAACCTGAAATTAAAATTTGAAAACAAAATTGTTTTTGACCTATTTTACTTGAGAGACAAAATTATTTGATACTTTTTTTGAATAGACGAAATTATAAAAACATATCTATATAAATTTTATTTGCTCTTTCTTATAAAAAATTTTAATTTTTTTTAATGAAGACAAAATAGGCCTTTTTCAAAAATCAATTTCAGTGGCATCACTAGTCAGTTTAACTAGAGATATTTTTATATTAAGTATATAGGTTCAAAATTTTAAAAAGTGTCATTATAGCCAGATATTAGTATATTCAGATATCGATATAACCAGAGTGACGTATATATAGTCAGGTTCCTTATATATAATTCTATATTTTTTTACCCTCTTCTTTTTAAAAAATCATCTAATTTTTGTCACTCTCTTTATAAAATAATAAAATGAAACCTGAGTTGTGAAATAGTAAAATTTGCTATAATCATCACATATAGGTAAAATCTGCTTTTATATAATAAAAAATATATTAAAATGCAGACTTTACTCTAACCTAATCTACAAAGTGAATTCACTATTTTGCAACTCAGATTTCACCCTGTTTATTATAATAATAATTAATTATCTTTTAAGACTTCTATAACTTGTTATAAATATAAATTATATATTAATTATTTTTTTTTATTTATTAACCAAATTTTTAATCATTATTCTGAATCTTTTTTTCTGCATTTGTTTCTTTTGAATAAAAATCTTCTTTTAGTCAAACCTCCTCTATAGTTACAAAATTAATATAATTACAAATTTATTTTTATTAATTATTTATAAATATATAAAAAAGTACTTCTATATTAGTCATACTTCTTTATAATCATAGCTTTTTGTATTCAAAAAATGTGCCTATAGAGAGGTTTGACTATATCTTTAAGATTAGCTTTAAAGTTATTTAATTAATAGAAAAGTCAAGTTTTTGAAGATTTTTATTATTAGTATTAATTAAATGACCAATATCTCAAACTCTTCATTTTATTTTTTTTATAATTAAATACAAATCAGTTTGAAATAATTATTTTTGGAACATAATAATTGCTTTGACCTAATCAATTTATCAAATTCCAAAATTTGTATATATTATTCAAATTATCTAGCATAGCAGAAGTTTGTTTTGATTGGTTGCTAAGATATCTTAGAAAAAATATTAATTATGTTTCAAATAGAGTACTAGCTTATTCCAGATAAAAACTTTACTACTTACAAACTTATAAACAATTAATCAATACTTTCTAAAGACATATGGGCTAGGTGCTAGAAAAAGGGCTAAAAATGACAAAAAAAAGATCTTTGAAAAATCAATTTTTATATTATAAATTACATAATAGAGTAAATTTATTCATTGCCCCATGCGATGCACCTTATATGTTGCTCTCCCAATCAAATTTCAAGATCAGGTATAACGTTACACAATCAAAAAATTCAAAACAAACGTTCATTTTGTCAAAAATCGTCTATAATTTAAAATTGAGTATATGAAACTACTCCTAGGATTTTAACAAAAAAAATCACTTGCAAAAATTTACTACCTCACCCTAACTCTATCCAATGAAAAAACAGGTTATTTTAATTGTTTTGATTTTACATTAACCTGATTTTATGATCTGCAGCAGGTGCAACAACATCGCATGTGCGATGTATAAATTATTTCTACATACTAAATCATGAAAAAATGCAAATTTAAAGAGCTATACTGCAAAATTTTATTAATACAACTACTTAAGTATTTTAAGTGAAAAATGATTCTAATTTTATTCTAAATTGGTTTATGTAAAAAAAACTTCTTTTGAAAAAATTGTCTTTTCAGCCCTTTTTTCCAGCACCTAGTCCATATATTATAATTTTATATTATATTAATTCATAGCTTTAATTTAGATTTTATAAAGGTTTTTTCACAGTAAATACATATAAATGTCTACTAAGTAACAAATACACAACCATTTCTAAATACTGCTACAGTATTACTATTAATTATTGTATTATAAATATCATATTTAATATCTAAATATATAAGAGAATTTCTATTTGTACACGGAGTGTATGTACACGGGCAATGTAAAAACAAACTGATATCTTAAAATTTTGATTATGAAACCACCTTTTATCTTCTAATAAAAAAAATTCCTTGAGAAATTTTGTATAAATAACATAACCCTCGCCATAATCCCAAACCCACCCTTACCCTAACCATAAGCAAGGGTTTATTTTTTGTTTGTAAACATTGCTTTGATTGATATGTTACACAATTTGTAAATCAATAAATTATGCTCATATATAAACACTACGTGTAAATTAAAGCATGGGGGACTTCTTATTTTTCAGAAAACACTGGGATTATTATAAGGTAGTTAACCAATAATAAACTGGCTTTTTTAACATGTGATATCATTTTTGTCAAAACAGATGATAATCGTTAAACAATCAACGGGCTTTATTAATATATTAAA
Organism: Gigaspora rosea; assembly: GCA_003550325.1. Taxonomy (NCBI): domain Eukaryota; kingdom Fungi; phylum Glomeromycota; class Glomeromycetes; order Diversisporales; family Gigasporaceae; genus Gigaspora; species Gigaspora rosea. Next base: position 338,851 of record QKWP01000306.1, read on the forward strand.
ATTTTCTTTGAAATAAAATAACCCACGTTGTAAAAGAATCCAACTATTAATTCACGCACTAATAGCAATTTTACAGTTTTAAAAACTTTATTTAAAAGGTTTTGATAACAAGTTACACGTCTCTTAATAGTTTTTCTTAAAAACCCGCGTAATTAATAAAACTATACTATTGTATATATTAAATAACTTCTATTGTGTTAAATATCTTTTAAGAACCATCATAACTTTAAGAAGAGTCTACAAAATTTGAAAATAAAAGCTAACAAGTTAATATTATAACTAAAAAACAAATAAAAATAAAAAAAAAACAACGTTGAACTTTGCGAATTGAGCAGTACAATATACTTTTATTACCTCTTACTATAAGGTAGATAGTACTTCAACCTTCACTATAACTACCGTGATGCAGCGTGATGCAAATGATGCAACTTGAAAAGACATTCCCTTCGGAGCTTTTTTATTAGTAAAGTATTAACAGATTGATTTTTTTTTTAGGTTTGCTTATACCCGAAAATTCTGGTTTTAGACTACAATTCTGTATAAATACTTGTGTAACGTAGATCCCGGAAATCATCGGGTTCGAATGTCTCCCATGCTGTAAATTAATAAATTTTCTATATAAAATATAATAAAAATATATTAAAATATGGTCCAAAATAATAGTTCAAAACAATTTGTAAAAAAAACAGACAAAGCTAGTAAAACAAAAACTTTCAATTTCACTTACCAATTGTTTAAACTGCCAAACTACTGTAAATAGCCAGATACAAGATCCGGATCTGTTACATTTCACCAATTTTAAAACCCCTTTTACATTAGCGAATTTATAGTTCCAAAATCTTTCGAAAGATCTTGTAAACTGCAAAATAAGTAAAATATTTCGAAATATCAAATTTTTGAAATATTTAGCAAAATATTTCGAAATATTTTGAAACCGTTTTCGAATATTTTAGGACCATACATGTCAACCTAACCTGGGTAACAGCTATGTTACTACGTCTGTTTGCTACTAGCATCAGCAAAAATTACATGAATAAAATCTTTCGAAAGATTTTGCAATACACAAAAACAATGAAAAATTTTGAAATATCAAAATCTCAAATATATTTTAAAAGTTTTCAAAACTTTTTTCGAAATATTTTGAATGTTATTAATCGTTAACAAACTTTGTTACATATGTATAACTTTAAAGTTTACAATCTACGTTGCAGATAATAATCTATACACGTATACACATTTTTTAGCTTTGTTTTTTAATCTTTTTCTTTCGTGTTTGTTGTGTTTTTTCGCTGCTGTTGCCAGAAAGTGTAACTGCTTTGTTGGAAACTCCCACCCTCCCACCTTTGAAAGAGAAAAAAGAGGGAGTTACAAGAATAGTGAATGTTGATAACCCATAAGTCGTGCAATTGCCCTGCACAGGGAAGGAAAAAAAAGGAAACTAACATTATCAACCGCCCACAAAAATAGGGATAAGTCAATCAAGGATAATGTTGTGATCATGGTTTATTACCCGTTCTCATGTGACTGTGTACACCCTGCACCGCTCTCAGATGCTAAGTCAGAAATAAGATCATCGTTATACTATTTCATGTAACTAGTTTAGCTTAAAAGAAAAAACTACATGATGCTCTATACAACTACCTACAATTATCATAGCAGTGAACCCTTTGGAGTTTGAAAGCCCTATTAACATCGAAGTTTAGTCAAAAAACAGAAGGAATATATTCTCATATTATTATTTGAGTTGCATCAAATTATTTACAAATGACCTCGAACGAAAACAATGTTAAAGGATCAATTTTGCATTTACATATAATTTAAAACTGTTTATATAACTATATATTTTTATATTCTAATTTTTATATTTGGATTGTTTGATGTTAATTTAAAACCAATATTATTATCTTTAAGATTCAAATCTTTTAGCGTGGAGTTCTTGCAAAGTGCATCTGCTAATGCTTTTCCTCCTTTTGATCCAAGTTTGCTCGAACGAAGATCCAAAGAAGTCAGCGTGGAGTTCTAGCAAAGTGCATCTCCTAATGCTTTTCCTCCTTCCGATCCAAGATCATTATATCCAAGATACAAAGAAGTCAGCGTGGAATTCTTGCAAAGTGCATCTCCTAATGCTTTTCCTCCTTCTGATCCAAGTATATTCTTTCGAAGATTCAAAGAAGTCAGTGAGGAATTCTTGCCAAGTGCATCTGCTAATGCTTTTCCACCTTCGGATCCAAGTTTATTACTATGAATAACCAATACTTTCAGCGTGGAATTCTTGCAAAGTGTATTTGCTAAAGCTTTTCCTCCTTCTGATCCAAGATTATTATATCCAAGATTCAAAGAAGTCAGCGTGGAGTTCTTGCAAAATGCATCTGATAATGCTTTTCCTTCTTCCGTTCCAAGTATATTATAGTAAAGATTCAAAGTAGTAAGCGTAGAGTTCTTGCAAAGTGCATCAGCTAATGCTTTTCCTCCTTCTGATCCTATCCAATTATTATTAAGATTCAAAGAAGTCAGCGTGGAATTCTTGTAAAGTGCATCCGCTAATGTTTTTCCTCCTTCCGATCCAAGTGCATTCGATTCAAGATTCAACGAAGTAAGTGTGGAGTTCTTGCAAAGTGCATCAGCTAATGCTTTTCCACCTTCGGATCCAAGGTTATTACTATAAAGAACCAATGCCTTCAGTGTGGAATTCTTGCAAAGTGCATCTGCTAATGCTTTTCCTTTTTCTAATTCAAGATTATTACTATTGAGAACCAATACTTTCAGCGTGGAGTTCTTGAAAAGTGCATCAGCTAAAGCTTTTCCTCCTTCTGATCCAAGATTATTATCTCCAAGATTCAAAGAAGTCAGCGTGGAATTCTTGCAAAGTGCATCTGCTAATGCTTTTCCTCCTTCTGACTCAAGATTATTCGAATCAAGATTCAAAGAAGTCAGTGTAGTGTTCTTACAAAGTGCATCTGCCAATGCTTTTCCTTCTTCTGACCCAAGTTCATTCGAACAAAGATCCAAAGATGTCAGCGTGGAATTCTTGCAAAGTGCATCTGCTAATGCTTTTCCTCCCTCTGATCCAAGATTATTCGAATCAAGATTCAAAGAAGTTAGTGTGGAGTTCTTGCAAAGTGCATTTGCTAATGCTTTTCCTCCTTCTGATCCAAGATTATTCGAATCAAGATTCAAAGAAGTTAGCGTGGAGTTTTTGCAAAGTGCATCAGCTAATGCTTTTTCTCCTTCTGATCCAAGGTTATTCAAACGAAGATCCAAAGAGATCAGCGTGGAGTTCTTGTAAAGTACATCTGCTAATGCTTTTCCTCCTTCTGATCCTATCCAATTACTATCAAGGTTCAAAAAAGTCAGCGTGAAGTTCTTGCAAAGTGCATTTGCTAATGCTTTTACTCCTACTGATCCAAGATTATTCTGACTAAGATTCAAAGAAGTCAGCGTGAAGTTCTTACAAAGTGCATTAGCTAATGCATTTCCTCCTTCCGTTCCAAGATTATTATGACCAAGGTCCAAAGTAGTCAACGTGATGTTTTTGCAGAGAAACTTCGCCAACAATTTTCCACCTTCGACACCAAAAATCTGATTTTTATTAAAATTTAATGAATTTAGAGTAGTGTTTTTATAAAGAACCTCTAATATCATTTTCATTTCTTCAGATTCAAGTTTATTAAATCCAAGATTCAAATAAGTCAAAGTGGACTTCTTATAAAGAATCTTTGCTAATATCTCTATAGCCTTAGATTTAAAACCCTTACGGATATTACATAAATTAATGGAATCAACAGTAGTATTTTCATAAAGATTCTCAAATATTAATTGATTGCAAATAATTTCATTAAGATATAAAGATTAAAGATTTTTACTGGTTCGTAGAAGCATTGCGATCAAAGAACTTCGATGGCATTTTCAAGCTCATGTGGTACTTCATCCCATTTATGCGTTTCAAATCCTTCACAAGCAAGCCAGGTCATAACACTGTAATGTAATTTACTGTTAATAGATGTGATGTAATTGGTATATTCAAATAGTGGTTTTGGGTGACTTGGAAGGGTGATTTTAAAAGGAATTAATAGAGCTTGCTCATTAACATTTAATGTTAAAAGAAATATTCTTATAAGCCTTATATCTTTAAGGTTTGGTTTGCTCCACAATATTGGTATAATAACTTTACACCAGTGACGATTTACAAGTGCACATGAAAATAAATTTTTATAATCATCGCAGAGGTTATTAAATATTGTATAGTAGCATTCATTCGGTAGTGTTATCATGTCGAAAAGTAACTAAAAAACTTGCGCATACGTCGTACTGAGATACTGTATATTATATACAATAGAATGTTGCCAAAAATCCCAATATGGTAAGGATTGATTTGAACTACCGGAAAATGCAAGCGTGCTAGGATGGAACTCTAGGTCGGAATACGTCAGAGTGTATCGGGGACTGGATCGGAATTGATCAATTTTACCCCAAGATCATAAAAAATTTTAATATCCATTCATTAAGTAAAAAAATGCCCAGATGATAATTTTTCTATAGACCTGTTAACAACTAGGGCTAAGTCAGAAATAAGACCATTGTTACGCTCTTTCATGTAACTAGTTAGCTTAAAAGAAAAAACTGCACGATGCTCTACACAGCTGTATACAACCCTTTGGGATTTGAATAGGGATTGGAACCGCCTAAAATTTTTCTTAATCGTTTAACCGTTTAACCGTTTAATTTGCCGACATTAAAATAATTCCGACCTACGACCAACATAATTCTGCCCGGAACTAGAGCAATTTTTAAACGGTTAAACGGTTCCAATTCCTAGATTTGAAAGCCCTATTGACATCGGAGTTTAGTCAAAAAGCAGAAGGAAATGTATTCTCATGTATTTTAGATTATAATTTGAGCTATATTGAATTTATTTGCAAATGAACTCGAGCGAAAATAATGTCAACGGATCAATTTTGCATTTACATGTAATTTAATATAATTTACAACTGTTTATATAACTACATATTTTTATATTCTAATTTTTATATTTGAATTGTTTAATGTTAATTTAAAACCAATATTAGTATGCTTAAGATTCAAATCTTTTAGCGTGGAGTTCTTGCAAAGTGCATCTGCTAATGCTTTTCCTCCTTTTGGTCCAAGTGCATTCGATTCAAGATTCAAAGAAGTTAGCGTGGAGTTCTTGCAAAGTGCATCTGCTAATGCTTTTCCTCCTTCTGATCCAAGTATATTCTTTTGAAGATTCAAAGAAATCAGCGTAGAATTCTTGCAAAGTGCATCTGCTAATGCTTTTCCACCTTCTGATCCAAGTTTATTATTATGAATGACCAATACTTTCAGCGTGGAGTTCTTGCAAAGCGCATTTGCTAAAGCTTTTCCTCCTTCTGATCCAAGATTATTATATCCAAGATTCAAAGAAGTCAGCGTGGAGTTCTTGCAAAGTGCATCTGATAATGCTTTTCCTTCTTCGGATCCAAGTTTATTATGGTAAATATTCAAAGTAGTAAGCGTGGAGTTCTTGCAAAGTGCATCAGCTAATGCTTTTCCTCCTTTTGATCCTATCCAATTATTATTAAGATTCAAAGAAGTCAGCGCGGAGTTCTTGTAAAGTGCGTCCGCTAATGCTTTTCCTCCTTCTGATCCAAGTGCATTCGATTCAAGATTCAAAGAAGTAAGTGTGGAGTTCTTGCAAAGTGCATCCGCTAATGCTTTTCCACCTTCTGATCCAAGATTATTACTAAAAAGGACCAATACTTTCAGTGTGGAGTTCTTGCAAAGTGCATCCGCTAATACTTTTCCACCTTCTGATCCAAGATTATTACTAAAAAGAACCAATACTTTCAGTGTGAAGTTCTTGCAAAGTGCATCTGTTAATGCCTTTCCTCCTTCTAATCCAAGATTATTACTATTGAGAACCAATACTTTCAGCGTGGAGTTCTTGAAAAGTGCATTTGCTAAAGCTTTTCCTCCTTCTGATCCAAGATTATTATATCCAAGATTCAAAGAAGTCAGCGTGGAGTTCTTGCAAAGTGCATCTGCTAATGCTTTTCCTCCTTCTGATGCAAGGTTATTACTATGAAGATCTAAAAAGGTGAGAGTAGTAATCTTGTTAAGCGCATCTGCTAATATTTTTCCTTCTTCCGATCCAAGTCTATTCGAACGAAGATCTAAAGAAGTCAACATAACGTTGTTGCAAGTTGCATTTATTAATCCTATTGATGTTTCATCTTCAAGATAACAATTTTTTAGCATTGTGTTCTTGCAAAGTGCTTCGAATAATAATGTACATCCTCCTATATATCGAAGATCTAATTGTTTTAGTGTAGCATTCTTGCAAAGTGCATCTACTATTGCGTATCCTCCGCTTAATCCAAGATAATTAGATCGAAGATTCAAAGAAGTCAGTGTGGAGTTCTTGCAAAGTGCATCTGCTAACGCTTTTCCACCTTCTGATCCAAGATTATTCGAATCAAGATTCAAAGAAATTAGAGTGGAATTCTTGCAAAGTGCATCTGCTAATGCTTTTACACCTTCTGATCCAAGATTATTATATCCAAGCTCCAAAGAAGTCAGCGTGGAGTTCTTGCAAAGTGCATCAGCTAATGCTTTTCCTCCTTCTGATCCAAGTTTATTCAAACGAAGATCCAAAGAAGTCAGCGTGAAGTTCTTGCAAAGTGCATCTGCTAATGCTTTTACTCCTTCTGATCCAAGATAATTCCGACTAAGATTCAAAGAAGTCAGCGTAGAGTTCTTACAAAGTGCATTAGCTAATGCTTTTCCTCCTTCTGATCCAAGGTTATTAAAACGAATATCCAAAGAAGTCAGCGTGAAGTTCTTGCAAAGTGCATCTGCTAATGCTTTTACTTCTTCTGATCCAAGATTATTCCGACTAAGATTCAAAGAAGTTAGCGTGGAGTTCTTACAAAGTGCATCAGCTAATGCTTTTCCTCCTTCCGCTCCAAAACCATTACAACCAAGATTCAAAAAAGTCAGCGTGAAATTCTTGCAAAGTGCATCAGCTAATGCTTTTACTCCTTCCGTTCCAAAATAATTATGACCAAGATCCAAAGAAGTCAACGTGGTGTTTTTGCAGAGAAACTTCGCCAATAATTTTCCACATTCGATACCTAAAATCTGACTACTATTAAAATTTAATGAATTTAGAGTAGTGTTTTTATAAAGAGCCTCTAATATCATTTTCATTTCTCCAGATTCAAGTTTATTTGATCCAAAGTTCAAAGAAGTCAAAGTGGACTTCGTATAAAGAATCTTTACCAATACATCTATTGCCTTAGATTTAAAATCATCACTAATTCTTCCCAAATTCATAGAAGTAACAGTAGTATTTTCATAAAGATTTTCAAATATTAATTGATTGCAAATAATTTCATTAAGATATAAAGATTTGAGATTTTTACTAGTTCGTAGAAGCATTGCGATCAAAGAACTTTCGACGGCATTTTCAAGCTCACGTGGTACTTCATCCCATTTATACATTTCATAAGCAAGCCAATACCTAGCACTGTCATAACAGTTAATAGATGTGATGTAATTGGTATATTCAAATAATGGTTTTGGGTGACTTGGAAGGGTGATTTTAAAAGGAATTAATAGAGCTTGCTCATTAACATTTAATGTTAAAAGAAATATTCTTATAACCCTTATATCTTTAAGGTTTGGTTTGCTCCACAATATTGGTATAATAACTCTACACCAGTGACAATTTACAAGCGCACATGAAAATAGGTTTTTATAATCATGACTGAGGTTATTAAATATTGCATAGTAGCATTCATTCGGTAGTGTTATCATCGAAAAGTAATTAAAAATTTTGCGCATACATCGTACTGAGATATATACAATGGAATGTTGTGAAACGATGCCAAAAACCTCAATCTGGTAGGGATTGATTTGAGCTTCCAGAAAAATGCAAACGCGTGCTACGTATGCAGAAAGATAACTTGTTAAAATGTAAGATATTATTTATTTTTTAATTTTGCATAAAACATTCAAGATTTTTGTTAGGAAATGTTTTCCAAGACCACGTAGAATTTATGAATATAATCTAAAATTTACTAGCCATTCAATGATTCAATTTGAATAACTTTTGTAGTTCACTAAATTCTATAAAACAAAAAAGAAATTTAATCAAATTGTCGTAAATTTTACATAATCTTGGAGGGTCATTTTTCTAGCAAAGATCCTATTTAATACAATTAACATTGTTTATAAATCGTTTTTGAAAATTGAAAAAAATGAATCGGTCGGATAGTGCAAACGAAAATCAACTTTGCATAGCCTTATGGTGTAAATTGTCTAAAATCATCCAACCCTTGACAAATATTAGCATTACTCACCCGTTCGCCATGCTACTCAGTAAACTTTTCGCATTCGACTTGCCTGTGTTAGGCATACTACCAAACGTTAATCCTGAGCTAGGATCAAACTTTTAAAAGAATAAACTGTAAGAATTCACTGGGTGGCAATCATTTCACCGACAATCACTTCATAGACACGCCATTTCACCGACAAATTATTCATCGACAAGTTCATTTTACCGACAGTTTATTTCACCGAAGCTCATTTCACCGACAAAGTAATTCTGGTCATTGTCGCTAGGGTCAGAGTAGAATTAGGGTTAAAGTTAGTGTGCTTTATAGAAAAAAACTTGTCGGTGAAATGAGCTTCGATGAAATGAACTTGTCGGTGAATAATTTGTCGGTGAAATGGGTAGAGATGGGTTTCATGCGTGCGCATGATTCTAATCGTGCGCATTAATGCGCATTCATGCGCATGTTTCTGATCACGCGCATTTTATCCCATCTAAATTTTATATAGGAAAATTAAAGTATATATAATATATAATTTAGGCAAGGGGGCATATTGTCGGGTGGAATTAAGGAATATGGATGCAAAAGTTTCGAAAAATTCCGAAAAGAAAATGAATGAACTTAAAAGAAGAGCAAGATTGGGGTGAAAATTTGGGCGCGTATCCGATATTTTCCGAAGGAAAATATAAGTTCCAAAAATTATATCATGCGATATCATGCGCATTTTATATTATGTGCGCATTAATGTGCATGCGCATGTTATTATAAAATGCGCATTTTCCCCATCACTAGAAATGGAGTGTCGATGAAGTGATTGTCGGTGAAATAATACGGACCTGAATTCACTCACAGGCAAATTGGAATTTTGCAAAAAAAAAAAATTCGTCGCCTTTGTAGGTTTGAATAAGACCCATAAAGTAATGCAATTCAATTACAGAATTAGGGATGGCAAACATGATCTTAAAAATCATGTTTGTTTGATTTAAATCTAATACATTATGACATAGTTATGATCCGATTGCGTAATTTCTAATTGTATGAATTTACTAATATTCAAAAAAAAAAAATAAAAATCGAATGCGTAAAAAAATTTTCAAACATGTATGCGGAAGATCCCTTTAAAAAAGTCCGGTTAAACTTTACAAAAGTTGCTAGACCTGATAAACATAGTCGAAAAACACCTAACAAAAATACAATTATTGCAAAGAAATCAAAATTTAAGAATCAGAAGAAATTAAAGATGATGGTTAGTTCGATGCTGACGATAATAATGATAATTAACATGAAAAGGATAAATTATTGATGCATTTATTCCTTTAATTCATTCACAAAAACTTATTTAATAATACATAGTGGTAATACTTGGACTTTCAATACCAACAAACGTAAAACTAAAATAGATTAAAATGTTGCATTTAGAGATGGGCAGATCGCGGTTTTTTCAAAAATCCCGCGCGTCACGCGCGGGATTGTCTAATAAATAAAAACCATGCAGAATTTATTAATGAAAATGTATTAAATTAGTTATTTCTTATAAATCTTATTTATTCTAAATAAAAAAAACACTTATATGAATTTTTGCTTATATATAAAATGGATAATTTACATAAGAATTCTTATAATATTTAAGCATAAAGTAATTTAATATTATTGATTTTATACATATGAAATATTAAAATTTTACCTAATTCAGATTTTGCCTAATTTTTTATAAATAGATTAAATAAATAATTAAATTAATTATTTTAATAAATAAAAATAAAATATAAAAATAATAGCCAAAATATATCATATCAGCAGATCGCAATAAACTGTTACACGAAAATTTGCTCCTAAGTGACGTTGAAAAACTAACAAATGAAGCACTTGTTACAACTAACAAAAGGGCTTCTTCGACGTCTAGACAAGTTAAAAACCCAAAAAAAATCCAATAAAAGAGCTATGCTAAGCTGTAGAAAGAAGTACTTTTACCGTTTGTTGAAATACTCGGGTGTTTTAGGATGGGTTGGGCATTGTAAGATGGGTTGGTAACTATCAAGGGTAAATTCGGATGCTAATTTTCAAAAAAATGGCCTTTTTAATCTACTTTTGGCTTATAATTAAATACATGAATTTCATAATGTTCTACGTACTTAATTATAAATGCAAAGCTGGTTAAAAAGGCCATTTTTGTGAAAATTCGCTCTATAATAAATTTTCGAGCAAAATTTTTTTGATAATCCTCGATCATGATTGGTCGATTTACCAACTATGCCGATCCGCTGATATGTTATATAACTTATATATTTATAATAAAATGCCAGAGGTTACAAATTTAAAATATTTTTTTATTTTTTATTTTTAATTTTTTTTATATTTTATATTTATTGTAAAAAGAATGACTTCATGGATTTTATTTATTTTATAGCATGTAGCTATAAAATGCGTTGATTCAAAAAACTATTTTCCCGACATCACATAGGGTTAGGGTTAGCATTTTGTTAGATGTGGATATATATTTTTAGCAAATTGTCACCTGTGTGATGTCGGGTAAATGACATGTCGGTGAAATAGCTTTCGGGAAATCGTACCGTAACCATAAAAATGTATTATGCATAATAAATACATGTAAAACGGATGCATATCAATGAATTGGCCTAGATATGTTAATGCAGGCCAGATAATATGGTAATGCCGGCAGGATAATTTTATTTTGGGATCCTATTAAAATTCCCGCGCGGGCTCTCCATCTTTAGTTATTTAGCCGATAGGCAAATTATGTATTTAAAAATGCAATAGATTTGATAAAAAATTAAAGCGATTAAATATATTACCGCGAGAGATCAGCAGATCACTGTCACGTGGTCGACATGTATGAAAACAATCTGTTTGTGTAAATATTTAAAGGCATAGCGCGAGGTGTTGTTTTTTCCCAGAAGTGTAACTTCGCCCTCCCACCTTCGGAAGAGAAAAAGGGGGATTACAAGAATAGTGAATGTTGATAACCCATAAGTCGCGCAAATACCCTGCACAGAGAAGGAAAAAAAAAAAAGAGGAAACTACATGGTGTGATTATTATCATTCAGCTGTGCCGCCCACAAAAATAGGGATAAGTCAATCAAGAGAAAATGTTATGATCATGTTTTATTACGCCACATGTTCTCATGCGGCTGTGTACACCCCGCACTGCTCTAAGTTGCTAAGTCAGAAATAAAATCATTGTTATACTATTTCATGTAAAACTGCACGATGCTCTAGACAGCTGTCTACGATCGTGGTTTGAAAGCCCTATTGACATCGGAGTTTAGTAAAAAAACAGAAGGAAATGTTTTTTCATGTATTTTAGATTATTATTTGAGTTGTATTGAATTTATTTGCAAATGAACTCGAGTGAAAATAATGTTAACAGATCAATTTTGCATTTACATGCAATTTAATATAATTTACAACTGTTTATATAACTACATATTTTTTATCTTCTAATTTTTATATTTGGATTGTTAGATGTTAATTTAAAACCAATATTAGTATGTTTAAGATTCAAATATTTTAGCGTGGAGTTCTTGCAAAGTGCATCTGCTAATGCTTTTCCTCCTTTGAATCCAAGTGCATTCGATTCAAGGTTCAAATAAGTTAGCGTGGAGTTCTTGGAAAGTGCATCTGCTAATGCTTTTCCTCCTTCTGATCCAAGTATATTCTTTTGAAGATTCAAAGAAATCAGAGTAGAATTCTTGCAAAGTGCATCTGCTAATGCTTTTCCACCTTCTGATCCAAGTTTGTTATTATGAATGACCAATACTTTCAGCGTGGAGTTCTTGCAAAGCGCATTTGCTATAGCTTTTCCTCCTTCTGATCCAAGATTATTATATCCAAGATTCAAAGAAATCAGCGTGGAGTTCTTGCAAAGTGCATCTGATAATGCTTTTCCTTCTTCGGATCCAAGTTTATTATGGTAAAGATTCAAAGTAGTAAGAGTGGAGTTCTTGTAAAGTACATCAGCTAATGCTTTTCCTCCGTCTATTAAGATTCAGAGAAGTCAGCGTGGAGTTCTTGTAAAGTGCATCCGCTAATGCTTTTCCTCCTTCTGATCCAAGTGCATTCGATTCAAGATTCAAAGAAGTAAGTGTGGAGTTCTTGCAAAGTGCATCCGCTAATGCTTTTCCACCTTCTGATCCAAGATTATTACTAAAAAGGACCAATACTTTCAGTGTGGAGTTCTTGCAAAGCGCATCTGCTAATACCTTTCCTCCTCCTAATCCAAGATTATTACTATTGAGAACCAATACTTTCAGCATGGAGTTCTTGAAAAGTGAATTTGCTAAAGCTTTTCCTCCTTCAGATCCAAGATTATTATATCCAAGATTCAAAGAAGTCAGCGTGGAGTTCTTGCAAAATGCATCTGTTAATGCCTTTCCTCCTTCTAATCCAAGGTTATTACTATTGAGAACCAATACTTTCAGCGTGGAGTTCTTGAAAAGTGCATTTGCTAAAGCTTTTCCTCCTTCTGATCCAAGATTATTATATCCAAGATTCAAAGAAGTCAGCGTGGAGTTCTTGCAAAGTGCATCTGCTAATGCTTTTCCTCCTTCTGATGCAAGGTTATTACTATGAAGATCTAAAAAGGTGAGAGTAGTAATCTTGTTAAGCGCATCTGCTAATATTTTTCCTTCTTCTGATCCAAGTCTATTCGAACGAAGATCTAAAAAAGTCAACATAACGTTGTTGCAAGTTGCATTTATTAATGTTTCATCTCTAAGATAACAATTTTTTAGTATTGTGTTCTTGCAAAGTGCTTCGAATAATAGTGCGCATCCTCCTATATATTGAAAATCTAAATTTTTTAGTGTAGCATTCTTGCAAAGTGCATCTACTATTGCGTATCCTCCGCTTAATCCAAGATAATTAGATCGAAGATTCAAAGAAGTCAGTGTGGAGTTCTTGCAAAGTGCATCTGCTAATGCTTTTCCACCTTCTGATCCAAGATTATTATATTCAAGATTCAAAGAAATTAGAGTGGAATTCTTGCAAAGTGCATCTGCTAATGCTTTTACTCCTTCTGATCCAAGATTATTATATCCAAGATCCAAAAAAGTCAGCGTGGAGTTCTTGTAAAGTGTATCTGCTAATGCTTTTCCTCCTTCTGATCCAAGATTATTATATCTAAGATACAAAGAAGTCAGCGTGGAATTCTTGCAAAGTGCATCAGCTAATGCTTTTCCTCCTTCTGATCTTATCCAATTATTATCAAGATTCAAAAAAGTCAGCGTGAAGTTCTTGCAAAGTGCATCTGCTAATGCTTTTCCTCCTTCTGATCCTATTCAATTACTATCAAGGTTCAAATAAGTCAGCGTGGAGTTCTTACAAAGTGCATCTGCTAATACATTTCCTCCTTCCGTTCCAAGATTATTATGACGAAGGTCCAAATTAGTCAGTGTGAAGTTCTTGCAAAGTGCATCAGCCAATGTTTTTACTCCTTCCGTTCCAAGATCATTATGGCCAAGATCCAAAGAAGTCAACGTGATGTTTTTGCAGAGAAACTTCGCTCATAATTTTCCACATTCGATACCTAAAATCTGATTGCTTTTAAAATTTAATGAATTTAGAGTAGTGTTTTTATAAAGAACCTCTAATATCATTTTCATTTCTTCAGGTTCAAGTTTATTAAATCCAAGAATCAAAGAAGTCAAATTGGATGTCTTATAAAGAATCTTTACTAATGTATCTATTACCTTAGATTTAAAATTATCACGGATATGACATAAATAAATGAAATCAACAGTAGTATTTTCATGAAGATTTTCAAATATTAATTGATTGCAAAAAATGTCATTAAGATATAAAGATTTAAGATTTTTACTAGTTCGTAGAAGCATTGCGATCAAAGAACTTTCGACGGCAATTACAAGCTCATGTGATATTTCATCCCAATTATGCACTTTAAATCCTTCACAAGCAAGCCAACACCTAGCACTGTTATATAAATAATTACAGTTAATAGATGTGATGTAATTGGTATATTTAAATAATGGTTTTGGGTGACTTTGAAAGGTGATTTTAAAAGGAATTAATAGAGCTTGCTCATTAACATTTAATGTTAAAAGAAATGTTCTTGTAAGTCTTATATCATTAATGATTGGTTTACTCCACAATATTGGTATAATAACTTTACACCAATGACGATTTACAAGTGCACATGAAAATAAGTTTTTATAATCAAGATAATGATAATCATGACGGAGGTTATTAAATATTGCATAGTAACATTCATTCGGTAGTGTTATCATATCGAAAAGTAATTAAAGATTTTGCGCAAACGTATGTACTAGAGTGATATTTATATTGCAGATTTTTCACGTTACACAAATAAATCATTCATTCGAAAAGCTGGCTAAGCGACACGCAACCGGTCAGAAGCTGGTTTGGCGGTCATCCGGATAAATTGGGAATAGGCCTAAGTCGCATGAGATAGGACATGCTTCAGATAAGGTCATTTAATCAATTGCTCTATTTGGAATTATTTATTAATAATGACTAATAACAATGCTATCGTATATCAGGGTAGAACTTGCACACGACCGTACAATTCGCAGCGAGTTCGCACCCGGACCCCCAACCCAGGTGAAATCCTGCCATTTTGCCGTTTACTTAAATTTCATGACACAGTCGTCCTGCTTTGTGCAGTGTGGGAGACCACCGGTTGATTACACGTTTTACGAATTATGCTGAAGACTTAAACCCGGCGCAAATCGTAGTTGTTATTTCCGGGAGCGGCTTGTGCATCAATCGCACCGATGTACGCTGCTGCTGCATATTATCAATAAAATTCATTTAATAAAGTTCAATATCTGGCTCTAGCGGTCAGATGCTTCCGAATGAATGTCACATGCGTGTCGATTTAATTATTGCATTATTACATATAAAATAAATCAATTTAACTTTCGCATTTTTCATATTAACTATTGAGAGATCCATTCTAAAATGATTCAACTATTATCAAGGCACAGAATTACCTTGAAACCTTCACAAGATGTTTATGAAATGTCTAAGAATAAAATTATGTTTGAGATTCTCTATTAACTCGCAGGTTTTGGGCATTCGTCTTTTAGAATGTTTTAAATTTCTTTAATTAGATGAAAAATTTTATCTTAAGCAGTAATTTAAAACTTTATTGAGAACTTCGCAAAAAAAATCAAACATAGTTACTTTGAAACAGTTCTTTACCGATCGAAAGAAATTAGAAAAATAAAATAAGTACACTATTTGTGTGAATCCTTTAGAATTTTACGCTTTTCTTTATTGTCCAAAGCATAGCGGAAGACTTTATATGTTTACGTAAGGTGATAAAGAAATTACATTTTTTTTTTTGATGCATCAAAAATAGTAATATCAAAAATGTAACTTCTGTATTTGGTGTCTGTCCGCATGCGTATAATAATTACATTTTTGATACATAGTATTGTTTTGATTTGTGTCGCATCAAAAAAATGAAATTAAATTTTGTTATTGCGTTTCGGACAGATCAACATTTACTTACAGTAGTTGCCTAGTACATACTGAGATATATGTGAATTTTGCATAAAACATTTAGATTATTTGTTAGGAAAATGATTCTCCAAGACCACGTAGAATTTATGAATGTAATCTAAATTTACTAGCCATTCAATGATTCAATTTGAATAACTTTTTTTTTATTTTGTAATTCACTAAATTTTATAAACAAAAAAGAAATTTAATCAAATTGTCGTAAATTTTACATAATCCTGGAGGGTCGTTTTTCTAGCAAAGATCCTTTTTAATCTATTTAATACAATTAACATTGTTTATAAACCGTTTTTGAAAATTAAAAAATGAATCGTCCGGATAGTTCAAACGAAAATCAACTTTGCATAGCCTTACGGTGTAAATCGTCTAAAATCATCCAACTCTTGATAAATATTCGGAATTTTGCAAAAAAAAATCCACCGCTTTTGTAAAATTTTCAAACATGTTTGTGGAAGATCCCTTTAAAAAAACCCCGGCTAAACTTTACAAAAGTTGCTGAACCTGATAACACCTAGCCAAAAATGATGGTTAGTTAGATGATGCCGATAATAATGATAATTAACATGAAAAGGATAAATTATTGATGCATTGTATTCCTTTATGATATTTCATACGCAAAAAACTTACACTTGGACTTTCAATACCAACAAATGTAAAACTAATATAGAATGAAATGTTGTATTTGGCTGATAGACAGATTATGTATTAAAATGCAATAGCTTTGATAAAAAATTAAATTTCTTATGTAATATCTAATAAATTCGAAATTACATACAGTAGCACCGTCTTTTTTTAAAAAAAATTCTTTAATTGACGATTAAATTAACCAATAAAATGCAATATTTTCGGTTTCAGCAAAATTTAACGTCATACGTCACACTGTTTAAAACGTTTTTTTACCATCCTTAAACGAATTTGATTGTTTTTTTTTTTTTTGCAATTGAACTTATCTGGGAAGATACAAATAAAAACTGTAATTATTGGCTTGAAAAACTGGAATAGTTGTCTTCACTTGAAATTTCCCAAAAAGCAAGAACTTTTTGTAATAATTTAACAAATAAGGTATTAAAATTCCAATAGAAAAATAATATTTCCTTAATAAAATCTTTTAATGGTTTGTTTCTTCGTCTATACTTGTATCAATTCTAAGAACAACTATTAATACACTGTCTCTCTACTCTGCTCGTATTTAAAAACTTCCAGTACTGATCTGTAAATTTATTATATACGTGATTATCGGAAATAGCTGTTTCAAGTCTTTCTTCTGGTATGTTTATCATGACTTTTTACATGTTATAGTCGTATGTTATAGTCGGTTGAAAAATTCGTACGTACATATGTACAATAACCTCCAAAAAGTAAATATAAACATAATAAAAATACATAAATTTGCAAATTAATATAACAATAATATTAAATACATAATAGTTATATCAATATTTATAAAATATTAATATTTACGACATGCTCATATTATCAATGACATGATGGAATACTGTATATTCTGTATATTTGCCAATGTATGCTATGTTTTTATTTTATTTTATTTTTTATGATGATTCTATTATACAAAATTGATCCTATAAATCATTTTTTAATCTCCATCTTTATAGTCCAGGCCGATTCCAAAATTTATTATAGAGTGAGATATCATAACCGCTTTGCTAATGTGTTAAAAATATATGCATTAATTAATTGTTATATAATTCATATGAATATATAATTTACCGTAAACATCATAATAGTATAAAGGTCAACGATTTTAAATTATGAAATGAATTTTATTTAACACTACGTATATATACGCATAAATTATTAGATTTAAAAACTGCTGTATTTAAACGTAGAGTAATCTTTCTCTCTATATATGCTTACTGCAAAATTTAATAAATATATTAAATATAAATCTAAAATTAAATATTTTACAAAAATATGTTAACAGATCAATTTGCATCTACATGTAATTTAATATAATTTACAAACGTTTATATGACTACATATTTTATATTCTAATTTTTATATTTGGATTGTTTGATGTTAATTTAAAACCAATATTAGTATACTTAAGATCCAAAAAAGTAAGTGTGGAGTTCTTGCAAAGTGCATCTGCTAATGCTTTTCCTCCTTTTGATCCAAGATAATTCGCACCAAGATTCAAACCTTTCAGCATAAAGTTCTTGCAAAGTGCATCTGCTAATGCCTTTCCTTCTTCTAATCCAAGTTTATTATTCCCTAGACTCAAAGAAGTCAGCGTGAAATTTTTGCAAAGTGCATCTGCTAATGCTTTTCCTCCTTCTGATCCAAGATTATTCGAGTCAAGATTCAAAAAAGTTAATGTGGAGTTCTTGCAAAGTGCATTTGCTAATGCTTTTCCTCCTTCTGATCCAAGATTATTCGAATCAAGGTTCAAAGAAGCTAGTGTGGAGTTTTTGCAAACTGCATCTGCTAATGCTTTTCCTCCTTCTAATCCAAGGTCATTCCAACCAAGATCCAAAGAAGTCAGCGTGGAGTTCTTGCAAAGTGCATCTGCTAATGCTTTTCCTCCTTCTGATCCAATCCAATTACTATTAAGATTCAAATAAGTCAGCGTGGAGTTCTTGCAAAGTCCATTTGCTAATGCTTTTCCTATCTTATTAAAACTAAGATTCAAAGAAGTTAGTGCGGAGTTCTTGCAAAGTGCATCTGTTAATGCTTTTCCCACGTCTGATCCAAGATAATTCGCACTAAGATTCAAAGAAGTCAGCGTGGAGTTATTACAAAGTGCATCTGCTAATGCTTTTCCTCCTTCTGATCCTATCCAATTACTATCAAGGTTCAAAAAAGTCAGTGTGAAGTTCTTGCAAAGTGCATCTGCTAATGCTTTTACTCCTTCCGTTCCAAGACCATTACGACCAAGATTCAAAAAAGTCAGCGTGAAGTTCTTGCAAAGTGCATCTGCTAATGCTTTTACTCCTTCCGTTCCAAGACTATTACGACCAAGATTCAAAAAAGTCAGCGTGAAGTTCTTGCAAAGTGCATCTGCTAATGCTTTTACTCCTTCCGTTCCAAGACTATTACGACCAAGATTCAAAAAAGTCAGCGTGAAGTTCTTGCAAAGTGCATCTGCTAATGCTTTTACTCCTTCCGTTCCAAGACTATTACGACCAAGATTCAAAAAAGTCAGCGTGAAGTTCTTGCAAAGTGCATCTGCTAATGCTTTTACTCCTTCCGTTCCAAGACTATTACGACCAAGATTCAAAAAAGTCAGCGTGAAGTTCTTGCAAAGTGCATCTGCTAATGCTTTTACTCCTTCCGTTCCAAGACTATTACGACCAAGATTCAAAAAAGTCAGCGTGAAGTTCTTGCAAAGTGCATCTGCTAATGCTTTTACTCCTTCCGTTCCAAGACTATTATGACCAAGATCCAAAGAAGTCAACGTGGTGTTTTTGCAGAGAAACTTTGCCAATAATTTTCCACATTCGATACCTAAAATCTGACTACTATTAAAATTTAATGAATTTAAAGTAGTGTTTTTATAAAGAGCCTCTAATATCATTTTCATTTCTCCAGATTCAAGTTTATTTGATCCAAAGTTCAAAGAAGTCAAAGTGGACTTCGTATAAAGAATCTTTACCAATACATCTATTGCCTTAGATTTAAAATCATCACTAATTTTACCCAAATTCATAGAAGTAACAGTAGTATTTTCATAAAGATTTTCAAATATTAATTGATTGCAAATAATTTCATTAAGATGTAAAGATTTAAGATTTTTACTAGTTCGTAGAAGCATTGTGATCAAAGAACTTTCAACAGCATTTTCAAGCTCATGTGATATTTTGTCTAATTCACACATTTCAAATCCTCCACAAGCAAGCCAAAACCTAACACCGTCATGTAAATAATAACTGTTAATAGATGTGATGTAATTTGTATATTCAAATAGTGGTTTTGGGTGTTCTGGAAGAATGATTTTAAATGGAATTAATAGAGCTTGCTCATTAACATTTAATGTTAAAAGAAATATTCTTATAATCCTTATATCTTTAAGGTTTGGTTTGCTCCATAATATTGGTATAATAACTCTACACCAGTGACGATTTACAAGTGCACATGAAAATAAGTTTTTATAATCATGATGGAGGTTATTAAATATTATATAGTAGCATTCAAGAGGTAATGTTATCTTATCGAAAAGTATCTAAAAATTTTGCGCATACATACGGACGTACTGAGACATATAATTACTACAATATGTTGTGAAACAGTACCAAAAATCCTAATTTGGGGTATAATTGACCTTAGGGTCACTGCATTTACTAATTTTCACCAACCTTTTCTATTGGTTGTACTATGTAAACAAAGGCTTTACCACTAGGCTAATGCGTAGCATTATATGTCCGGAGCACATCATATGATGTTCATCATATTACACAAACGCGTTAATATGCATATGTTGGTAACATTAAAAGCACAAATATAGACACGCGTGCGGACAGACAAAAAATTTCCAAATTCCATTTCTGATAAGATTTACATCATATATATGCAAGTATATCAAAAAAGTAAAATTTGTCAAGATTTTTACAATTGAAGCACATCAGGAAGGTAATTTTTGTATCACTTCGCATAGAAACTTAGGGTCCGTCGCTACGCTCCGGCCAATAAAATCCCGGCATCCATAATCCTGCAAATATATAATCCCGTGCAGTAGCATTATATGATTGGCTCAGATAAATTTTTTAATTAATTGATCGACAAATTTTTAGAAATCTTACATAGTGGGCCAATCATATAATGCCCTATGTTTGTAAATCATTTAGCATGCATAATCCGAGTTTAAGGTCTCGAAATTCAAAATCCCGAATGGTCAGATTCCTGACAATCCAAAATCCCGATAGTCAAGATCCAGGCTAAGACAAGTTTCCGACAGTTAATCAAGATCCCGAATGGTTAAAATCCCGATAATTTGAAATCCTGAGTGGTCAAGATCCCGACTAAGACAAGATCCTGACAATTTAAATCCTGATAGTCAAGACCCGAATAGTCAAAATTAGAGATTGGCAAAGTCAGTTACATATGATTATTTTAACATTATTTTGCATAGGTAATAATAAATAATTTCACAATAATTTTATTCTTAGCAGAAATTTTTCATTTCAATCTCAATTTTGATCACTCACCTCTGACTGTTATCATCTGTTTTATATGATACGTAATAAGTAAGGGGGCTTCCAGAAATTACGTGATTTTTTGGTGGGTGGGTGGGGGTCCCGAAAATATCAGGTTATAATTATAATTCTGGTCAAATTTTATAATTCTGGCCAAAAGTATAAAATTATAAAATTATTAATAACTATTGATCTACTGGACCAATTTATATGATTTAACTACCAAAATGTTCGTCTCACTGAGACGATTCTAACAAGCCCAAAATCGTTGAAATCTAATCACAGGGTCCCAAGATTGTTCAGCTTTTGTGTAATTATAATAGTGATTTTTTAGAATCACTAAGTAAATTTCTTTAATATTGAATAACTTTTGATCCACTAGCCCGTCTTGGATGATTTAACTACCAAAATGGTCGTCTCAGTGAGACGATTCTAATAAGCCCAAAATCGCCAAATTCCAATCACAGGATTCCAAGATCGATTAAGATTTTATTGCTTGTCTAACAATACAAATCTTTATTGATCTTGGGATCCTGTAATTAGAATTTGGCGATTTTGGGCTTGTTAGAATCGGCTCACTGAGACGAACATTTTGGTAGTTAAATCATCCAAAACAGGCCAGTGGATCAAAAGTTATTCAATATTAAAGAAATTTACTTGTGATTCTAAAAAATCACTATTAAATTTACACAAAAGTGGAATGATCATGGGACCCTGTGATTTGATTTTAACGATTTTGGGCTTGTTAGAATCGTCTCAGTGAGACGAACATTTTGGTAGTTAAATCATCTAAATTGGTCCAGTAGAGAAATAGTTATTATCAATTTCATAAATTAAAACATATAAATAAATTTTAAAAAATATAAAATTTGATTGGCTAATAGAGTATCAGGTGTGGGTGGGTGGAGTAAAATTTTGAAATTTATTAGTAACAAAATATTACGTAATTTCTGGAAGCCCCTAATCGAATATAATAATATTAATATTACTTAATATTAAGTAAGTGATAATTTATAGGTCATTATTACTTACAAAATTACTTTGCCCATCCATAGTCAAGATCCCGACAGTAAATTCCTAGCATGGCCAACAAAATGATTACATAATTGTTGTTTAAAATCTGATCTAATTAAGCAGATTTTATATTTTGGCAGGTTAACTTTTTGTAAAAAAAATTTTCACAACATCATTATACATTATTAGAACTCAAGAAAGGCTTTTAAAACTTTAAATATTATAAGGGCTTTATTTCATAAAAAAAGAAAAAAACTAAATTCATTTAAAATTTATTTGATGAACTATTATTGTCAAACTTTACATCTGTAACATAAAATGTTCATAATTATAATATATACCGGTAATAATAAATAAACCTATCCTTTTTTTTCACAGAACCTTAAGTAGTATAAATATGAGAGAATTGGGACAGAAACCCTAACCGTCGTCATTTGAGTGACGATTGGTTTACGAGTTTGTCGTCATACTTAGAATTCTGCTTTTTGATTATCACTCGAAGCCTTTCTTTCATACCCACAGAACACCTAACTATCGTCATTTGAGTGACGAACGATTCACGCTTGTGTCGTCAGAGATGAAATATATATAGCATTCTGCTTTTCCATCATCACTCGAAGGACTTTCTCTATCTAATTTGATTACTAATTAGCTTTCTAACACTAAGGAGCATACACCTAAGGTGAGTGCGACGCAGTAGCGGAGCGAAGTGGAGCATAGTTATCTTATTTGATTTCTATTTGGCTTTCTATCCTGGGAGAGTGTAGCGACTCCAGATGCAGAGTGTAGCATGAGCATAGAAAGCTTATTTGTCCAAATTCATATTAAAAAGGATCAATGACGATAGATTTACACTCACATCGTCGCTCGTAAAAAAGTTAGACAAAACTCTAACCAAAAAGTTGGGACAAAATTAGTTTTATTATATACTTATAGAAAACCTAACCGAAATATGTATAGCATTCTGCTTTTCGATTGTCACTCGAAGCCTTTCTTTTATATCGACAGAACAAAAAGTTGGGACAAAATTAGTTTTATTATATACTTATAGAAATCTAACCGAAAAATGTATAGCATTTTGCTTTTCGATCATTACTCAAAGATAGCAAAAATCGTAAAAAAGTTAGAAAAACTCTAACCAAAAAGTTGGGACAAAACTCTAACCAAAAAGTTAGAACAAAACTCTAACCAATTTTTATATGATTTTTCTTAAAATGTTTCTGAAAATATCTAGAAACATAAAACCCCCTAATATGTTTAGGACAACGACCAGAAATAGAACGAGTAGGTTTACCACATTCAGAGCAGGGATTATGAGGTAAAGCTTTATAATGAAAACAGCAACCCTTAGGGCGAGTACTACAACGCATACAAATTTCCCCAGAATAATCAACAAAAGAGCAAGTATACATAGTACTCATTTTTATATAAGGTAAAAATTCAATTTAAACAATTTTCTATAAGTATATAATAAAACTAATATGACTCGTAAACAAAATCGAACATGTGAAAGCTGTGGGTATATATATTCAACACCACAAAAACTTCGTCAACATTATAATAGTAATAAAAATCCATGTCACCACCGAGATTTACCAACTCAGAATCCAACTCCGCCACCTAATCCAGAAATAGAATTTCTCGAAGCATTGGGATTATTTGATCCTCCAGAAATTGCTAAGACTATTCCATCACCAGAAGCTGAAAGAGAATATCTCGAAGTATTAGGAATATTAGAACCTATTCCGCAATTTCATCAAACTAATATTATTAGTTCTGGATGTGAATTATTAGATGATCATTATAAAGTTGAGATAGGAAAAGAAAGTATATATGCACAAGACCCTATTAATACTCTTGGGGTACTTAGGGAACAAATAATAAATATTTTCAATGAACGATTTGACTTCACGCATGGGTTCAAAACACGATTATGCCTCAGAGGAAAAATGAGTCGATCAGCAAATTATCAACAGGGGTTATTTGATGATAAAATAGAAGAAGATAACGGAGAAATAGATTATAAAGAAGTTCCATTCAAAAATAAAGCAGTAGTAGTAACTGCTAAAGAAGATATTCCAAGAATTGTAGACGAACTTATTTGGGATATTGAAAATCGAATAGAAACTTATATTGTTGAAGGCTCAGGCTGGGTTTATGAAGTATCAGAAGAAGTAAATATTGAAATGCCAATTTTCGTTCCATTAACTGCTACTTCTCATCTTTCATTACCTAAAGAAATACCAAAACGAAATAATGGAATTATTAATATTAAGAATGAAGATAATCGATGCTTTGAACGATGTATTTTAGAAGATTTATATCCAGCTCCTTATCATCGAGAGCGACCTCAAAATCAAAATCCCCATTTAGGTGAGTTAAATTTTAAAGGGATTCAATTTCTAGTAAAAGCTGACAATGATACAATGGAGAAATTTGAGAAACAGAATCCGTCTATATCAGTATCAATTTATGGATGGAGTGAAAAGGAACTTATTCCAATTAGAATTGTATCTAAATCCAAAGTACATAATAGATGTAACCATAAAGAAGGGAATTGTCAACCACGTAAATTGATTAGGCTTTTATTAATTACTGGAGAAGACCCCGAAACAGGAGAACCATCTCAACATTATTGTTTAATTCAAGGAAGAGATGGATTAGGAAAATTAGCTGGATATACGACTAAACACAATGGCAGGTTATATGTTTGTGATTATTGTGTGAGCCATCGAACCCATGACCCCAAGATTGATGCTCAGCATATGAAAGATTGTGAAGGAATTAATACTCCAGTCCAAAGAACAGTAATGCCATTGGTAGGCAAGAATATATATAAATTTAGACGATATAAACGAATGTTAGATGCGCCTTTTACTTGCATAGCAGATGCTGAAACTCTCTCCACTCTGATTGAAAAAAATCAAGGATCGAAAACAACAGCAATCCAAGAACATAAAGTTATATCATTTGATTATATAATTAGGCGTAGTGATGGCAAAACCAAAGCGCCAATAAAAATTAGAGGTAACGATCCTGCTGGAGAATTTATTAAAGCAATGGAAAAAGAAGTAGAACAATGTCAAGACTTTCTCGGAGGAGGTCATATAATACAAAATTCTGCGAAGAAATTAATCAAAATGTTGCAATCAGGAATAATACCAGAAGAGATAGTAAAAGATTATATTACCAGTATTAATATATTTCAATCATGGAAATTAGGTAAAATTAATCTCAATTTCAGTAAAGAATATGAGAAATTAATTCTTCTTAAACATTACTTAAAAGGTCTTTACCAATCTCATAAAAGAGATCCCCTTGGAGTGGATATAGGAATAATGTACCGTTTAGCAAATACAATTTATTGTAGGCTCCAATGGCCTGGAGAACCAATGAAAAAATTAACTACTCAAGAAGAAAAAATGCATAATTCGGCTAAAGAATATTGGATATGTGAAAAGCCATTTGGAAAAGAAGATAATCTTAAAAAAGTTCGAGACCATGACCATATTACAGGTAACTATAGAGGTCCAGCCCATAGTATTTGTAATCTCCAACTACGAGTCAAGCCAGAGGGGTTTAAATTACCAATTCGTTTCCATAATTTAGGTAAGTTTGATGCTCATCTTATTTCTCAAGCTATGGGACGAGTAAGCAGAGAAAAGATAAGTGCAATTCCTCATAATATGGAAAGTTATCTCACTCTCGATATTGGAAATCAAAGATATATGGATTCTTTACAACTTATGCCTGGATCTCTTGATTCTCATATATCTAACTTAGGAGCTGAACAATGTAAAGAGGAAGTAGATAAAGATGGAAATTCTTTAAACTTACAATGTAAAAAGCCTGGTCATCTTTATCGAATTGACTCAGATAGATGTTTTGCTCATCCAGAGAGATTCCCCATAACTAGAGAACATGGACCAAAAGGAAGGGAAGACTTAGTATTTCGTAAAGCTCCTTTCCCATATGATTGGTTTAATACACCAGAAAAAATGGATGCTACTTCTCTTCCTCCTATTGAGGCTTTTGACAGTATTCTTAACAAATCTAAATGCTCAGAAAAAGCCTATAAAATAGCACAGGAGGTATGGGAATCTTTTGATATGAAAACATTCAGAGATTATCATGACTTTTATCTTAATCTTGACGTACTATTATTAGCAGATTGTTTAGAAGGATTTCGCAAATTAATGAAAGGTAAATTTGGATTAGATATTGCTCACTATGTTTCTCTCCCTTCATTTGCAGAAGATGCTTTATATAAAACTACAGGACAAGAGATTGAGCTATTTACTGATGATAATATGTACCTCTTCTGTGAGAAAGGTATCCGAGGGGGTATTTCAATGGTAAGTAATCGTCAAGTTAAAGCTAATAACCCACAATGTCCCGATTTTGTTCCAGAGTCAGAAGAAGCCATGAAAAAACTCTATACTTGGCTATTATATGTTGATGCTAATGCATTATATACTGGAGCAATGATGCAATCTATGCCAACAGGGGGACATAGATGGATAACGCCAGATGAAACTCCAGACCTTTTTAATAAAATTACCAAGTGGGAGATCCCTGATAATGCAGAAAAAGGCTATATTTTGGAAGTTGATCTTGACTATCCATATAAATTACACAAAGCTCATACTTCATATCCTTTAGCTCCTGAAAATATCGAGATTTCTAAAGATGAAATGAGTAAGTATGGACAAGAGATTATTAATGATTTAAAACATTATACAAAGATTAAGAAACTTGTTCCAAATCTCAATAATAAGAAAAAGTATATAGTTCATTATCGAGCATTACAATTTTATATAAAGCAGGGAATGGTACTTACCAAAATTCACCGAGCTATAGAATTTAACCAAAGCCCATGGATGAAGCCTTTTATGAAAGAATTGGCAAGATCTCGTGCTTTAGCTAAGAATGATTTCGAGAAAAATATGTATAAGCTCCTTGGTAATGCAAACTATGGAAAGACTGTAGAAAATGTACGCAAATATCAAAGAATAGATTTTGTTAGACCAGAAGGAGAATCGAAAAAGTTTAAAAAATTAGTAGCTGATCCCAGTTATAAGTCGCATAGAATTTTAGCAGAGAATTTAGTAGGTATTTCTCGTCATCAATCAAAAGCTAGACTTAGTAAACCTATCTTTATTGGTATGTCTGTCCTTGATGAAAGTAAGATTACCATGTATAATTTCTATTATAATATTATAAAACAACGATATGGAGATAATGTTGAAGTGGTATATACTGATACTGATTCGCTTATATTACTTATTCGAACTGAGAATGTTTATAAAGATATGGCAGAGATGCATGAACATTTTGATTTTAGCGATTATAAGCTGGAACATCCTATATACAAAGCTCTCGGAAAAGAAAAGATTATTTTGAATAAAAAAGTTCCTGGTAAGTTTAAAGATGAAAGTAGTGGTACTGCTATGTAGAAATTTTGCGGACCAAGACCTAAGCTCTATAGTTATATTCTTGCTGATGGGAAAACAGATCGAAGAGCTAAAGGGGTACAAAAGGTAGTAGTCAAAAAGAACCTTACTCATAATATGTATGAAGATTGTTTAAAATCTCAAAAAGAATGTATGGTAACAATACATAGATTAGGAAGTAAAGACCATATTATCAGACTTCTTCGTTCATCTAAAGTTGGTATTAGCCCTTTAGATACTAAGAGATGGATTTTATCAGATGGAATTTCCACATTAGCTTTTGGAGATTGGCGTATTATTGCATACAAGAAATTTATAGCAAAAGGAATATCTTATGAGAAAGCTGAAAAAAGAATGATGATGCTTGAACTAAAACCAGAATATCAATAATCAAATATTTATGATCGATTTATTTTTTATCTATGGCAGAAGAATGTTATATAAGCCCTATAGATACTAAGCGTTGGATATTATCTGATAAAATAACTAGTTTACCATATAGTCATTGGCGTATACAAGCATATAAAAATTTTATATCAAATGGAATATCTTCAGAGTTGGCTGAAGAACGAGCTTTAAGAGTTAAGCTCTCAAAGAAGTATCAAAATGAATGTATATCTCATATATCTAGCTTACTGGTATAAACTAGATTAGTGAGAAGAAAAAACATATACCAACTTGAAACATTCTTTAGATACAAAGGGGAATCGGGTATTTGTTAGCCTCCAGCTAATTTCAAACAAAGAATTTTTATTTGCTGTAATGTATATATATCTGTGATAATTTTCCTTGTTCTACTTTTGATTCTAGACATGGGCACTGATTGTCGCTAGCAGATTTTTTGACAAAAATCTCATGCAATTGTTGAAGAGAGACATTCGGAAATAATGGTAGTCCCTCACCAGTAAACCAAATTTT
>QKWP01000307.1:7054-38710 GCA_003550325.1 Gigaspora rosea
GTTAGGGTTGGCCCGCATTATAAAATTAGGTTAGCAGGCCTACTAGAATAAGTAACCAAAAAAGACTTGTATAACGTTACATGACATTAATAGCGCGAATAACTGTTAATCTACAAAAAAGGTGAGTTTTTATTGGTGCAACATGAATATAGCCCAAGGTTACACAAGATTGCGAAAATCTGGCCCGCATTATGTTAAGGCCTTAAAAAATTAGGTAAGAGTTTGCCCCATTATAAATTTAGGGTTAGGGTTGGCCCGCATTAGATTAGGCTACCAAAAGAAGATTTGTGTAATGTTACACGATATTAACAGCGCCAATAACTGTTAATCTACAAAAAAATGCAAGTTTTTATTGGTGCAATATATATTACCATGGTGCAAATAAAAAATGTTGATTGATGATCTACTGTTACATGAAATCCATGGTGCAAATAGCAAAAACCATGGTGTAAATAGTGGTTTCCTTTATTTATTAGCAAAGTAAAAACTATTTAAATTCAAAAAAATAAAAAAGTTTTTTTAAAAAATTATAATATATATAATTTTAAAAAGTGCAATAATACTTGATTTTTATTTACTATTACAAAAACAATATTTGTATTATTATTTACAATTAGTATCATATATTAAACTATAATATAAATAAGAAATTTACTTTACAAAGAGTCTAAATAAAAATAAAATTGAATATATTAAAAAAACAAAAAAAATACTTATTAATTTTAATTGGATTTACAGTAGTATAAAAATAAATTAATGTTATTATTATTGGATTAATAATAATAATATTAGTTGTCAATAAAATTAAATAATTAAATGTACTATATAATAATTATTTTTTTTCTAAACCCTTGTATAATTTCAATTTGTATAAGGGTTTTAATATCTTATTAAGCTTTGATCACTTAGTTTTAATTATTAACTAGAGTTTTAGGGTATTTTTAAGCAATATACTTGATGTGATTAGCTAGTGATTGGTCACTATCATCAAATATTCTAAATTTTATTAATTCTTTTACTAGAATTACTGCCTTTTGCTCTTTAATATCATAACATGAAAAATATTTCAAACTGTTCAGCAAATATTCTAGACCAGAATCAATATTAGTTCAGTAATTTCATGAAATCTTAATTTATTATATTTTTTTAATAAACCTTTTTTCTATCTATTTTATTAATTAGACAATTTTTTGAAAGCTGATAATAAAAATGTTAAAGACTAATAGCACAGATAATAATTTAATTGAAATTTATTTACATATCTTCCTTAATGCAATTAATTTATAATCGTGTTGTTGCTCAAATATTACAATAATTAAAATAATGATTGAAATTGGAGTAAAGCAATTTCATCAAATTATTTATACTAATCTCTTTAATTATTTTGGAAATTTCTCATACATACTTTTTTTTACTATTTTAGTACTCTTTTTTTTTTTGTTTAAAAGAATATAATAAAAAGAACCTATTTTTAAAAACTAATAACAAAAATAGCCAAAGTTTTTTTCAAATTTTATATTTTAAACAGCTAATGAAAATGATTTTGAATTATAGGCATCTACATATTCAGAACACCCAGAACATTTAAAGAAGTGCTTATTCAGGTATGTAGTACATTTGTATACTTAAATAAATTTATTAAATTTATTTAGTTAATTAAAATTTTTAACATTTTAAAAACAAAATATTACCAAAAAAACTTTAAGCATAATAGTTCTATGGAAAGAAATTTTATATTCAAAAGAAATTGTAGAGAATGTAAATGTGATGAATATGAAAACTTTCTGTAATACTAATACCAACAATTGAATTTTAATACTAGCAATATGAAATCCAAGTGAGATACTAACACAAAACTCTAACACCAATAATAGAGCAACATTTACTATTATTAATAATGAAGACAACAGCAAGGTCCACTAGGGGTCTTAATGGGTCGGGTTGGGTCAGGTTTGGGCCTGATCCATGTCAAACCCACTTGGGTCAAAACCTGACCCAGATCTGACCTGCATCACATCAAACCTGACCTGGGTCTGACCTGCTTTATGCCAAATCCGACATGGGTCTGACACACCTCATGTCAGTCCTGACCCAGGTCTGACCAACCCAACCCAACCCGAGTTGAACTCGAATTAATGATGGGTGATGCAACGATTTTGGCAATGCCGCAGTAGTATCTAGAAATAGAAAATGTGTATTTTATAATAAAATGCATATAAATCACATTAATGCACATGATATAAAAATATAGATGTTGCTAGGTATCTCCCGCAGTAGATGTATCTCCCATGAAATTGGCCAATAAAAATCATTCCATGTGATGATTGATGCCAAATTAGCGAATAGTTAATCGCCCTTGGTATAACATAACACAATTAGGAAAATTTCAAAACAAACGTTCGCCTTTTCAAAAATCGTTTATTTCTTGAACATTTATATAAGAAACTACCTTTCGAGCCTAACAAAAAATTTTTCCTTGATCAATTTTACTATATATATTACTAACACTAACCCTTATACAAACTCTAACCCTACCTTAAATGAATTTGGTTGTGAGAGATATATAACTTATATATATCCCGCGAGAGATGCCTATAATTTCCCTAAAAATATTACATATTAATTCTTAATCAAATTTTGCCTATATATATATAAATTTTTACAAATTAGCTAATTGTAAACTTCATCATTGCTTATCTTATATAATTTGACATCTGATTTATAGCTTTGCCATGGGAGTTTTGATAAAACGTTAAAATCTTAGTTAAAATCTGTAAATTCACATTATAATATTTATGTCTTTAGTAGCATGCTTAAATCTTTTTAGGTGGCAGAAGGAATGATTTAATTTTGACTTACATGTCTTGGCTTACTTTGCCAAAAAAAATAAAATATTTGTAGTGCTTGTTTGTAGCGGTTGGTTTGGCAGCTGCTAATATGGCAAAATAAATTAAGATGTGGGACCAAGGGGGCATGGGGTTATCTATGCCAATATTTTGCTGCTAATGCCTGCCTCACTGCCTCTTTTTGTTCTGGGTTAAGATTGGCTATCAACTCTTTAAATGTGCAGGCAGATTGCTTATATTATCATAATATTTAATAGCAATAGTTTTTTTTGTCTTATTTATATATATATATTGCCATGCTTTGCTATGATTAAAAATTTATTAATATTAATAGTATAAGAGAGGGGCAGGGCTTCTCTTTTTTTACTTACTGGCCTAAATTAACTCCTGCAGGCAGTGTTGTACATGGGACAGTTGGAACATACGTTAGGACATTTTGGGACATTCTGGGACAATTTTATAAATTGAAATTACTTAAAATTTTATTAAGAAAATCTAATTAAATTTTTTTAAAATGTGTTCAGCGCTTAAAAAAATATATAATTACATATTTTTTTAAATTAATTTATTAATTATTAAGCCTTGGGACATAGTTGGGTCACTTGGAATGCTGGAACGTTGGGACATTGGAACATGCCAAAAAAAAGCTGGGACAGTGAAAATGTACAATACTGCCTGCAGGTGCCTTGCCTTTGCCTTATTATCTACAATAACAGTTCGACTTTTGCATTAGCATTGTTTAAAATTGCCACTATTAAATCAGCATCAATCTCGACTAAATCTGTATTAGTTTGCTGTTTAACTACTTTCCTAACTGTGTTTTTAAAACTCGTTTGCAGTTATTATTTATACCATAAAACTCACAATCCACTTGCATTGTTAAAATCTTTGCATCTCTCACATTGTAATACTGCAGTATCATTTAAATCAACACTATCAGGGTTAACAAAATCATATTTAATGCCTCTACACTGCCTCTACTATTATACAATGTTATAATAACATTAGACCGCTCTTTTTTGTCTCTTGTTTTTTTGTAATTTAAAACACTTGCAGTATTATAACCAGTTAAAACTATATATTTAGACTCTAACAATGTTGACTCTGCATTAACCTCATCCCCAAAATCATCATCTAATTTAAAATTGATTAAAACTTTTTTTATCTCTATTTTGGTTTTGGATTAACTGCTATTTGGTTGAATGTAAATTTTTTTGTTATTCACTAATATCTTTCTTATTTTTTTATTAATCATATGGGCCCTCAAAAGTAGAAACCAGACAATTTGGTAAATCACGGGTTTTGAGAAAATCGGCAAAAACTATTTTGTTACACAAAATCAAAACAATCTAAAAATAGGTTATTCAAGATTAACAAACCTGTTTAAACAGGATTTTTAGATCTGTAGATCGGTAGATTGCTTCTAGAATAATATGAAAAAAATCTCTGCTATCTAACGGCTCATTTCTGCATTTTACCAAACAACTAATTTTGCATGAAATTATTTAATGGTATTAGCGGTAAGCTGGTGGAATTTTTTTTGCCCTCCCCCGATGAGCTACTTCTCCTGATTTCTAATTGCCAGCAAAACCAATTTTTCCAAACCGTCTCTCATAAAACTACTGTACCTCTTTTTTAACAAAATTCGATAAACTAATTAACTGTATTTAGAGATAAGTATTTATGAATTGATATTTTATATATTATTTTAATTCCACTGATTAACATTAATAATTATCTTTATACTCACGGATTAAATTGATGCGAATAAAAAGGGTATAAGATAATCAATTGAATATAAGTATATAGAGCTATGTATTTATGAACTAGTATTTTATGTTCATGTTTTTTAATTCCACTGATTAATGTTAATCAGCATCTTTATACCCACAGATTAAATTAATGCGAATGAAAAAGGTATTAGGTAATTAGGTAATTAATTGAGATAACGTATTTATGAATTAATATTATATGTTTATAATTTTAATTCGACTGATTAACGATAATAAATCTTTTTATATTCACAGATTAAATTAAGGTACGTACAAGTAAGTTAAATCATGATTGGCTTGAGATCCTGCTTAAGCATGATGGACACGACGCAAAATTACTTGGGCCTGTATTGTTATATTTTCGAAAATCAGGCCTTTATTAATAAGTATTTTTAAGTTGGGTCCCCATTCATAATTATTTTCAAATTTGGGTCCCGATGTGTAAATTCCCCTTAAATTAATGCGAATAAGAAGGAATTAGTCAATTAATTGTAAATAAGCTTTAGAGATAAGTATTTATGAATTAGCATTTTATGTTCATGTTTTTAATTCCACTGATTAATGTTAATAATCATTTTTATACTTACATATTAAATTAATGCGAATAAAAATTATTAGGTAATTAATTGAAAAGGTATAGAGATATGTATTTATAGATTAGTATTTTATGTTCATAATTTAATTCTACTGATTAACGACAATAAATCATTTTTATATTCACAGATTTAATTAATGCGAATAAGAAGGTATTAGGTAATTAACTGTAAATAAGCTTTAGAGATTTATTTATGAATTAGAATTTTATGTTTATAATTTTTATTTTCAATTAATAAATCATCTTTATACTCACGGCAAGCAATTTACCAACATATTTATTTTACAAACGATCTATTCGCATACAAGTTTATTTAATAGAAGGTTTATATTACCAGCAAGCTCATTTTGTAGACAATTTTTCACCATTCATGGAAATGTTTTTTCTTATAAATTACACTAACCTTAACCCTAATTCTAAACTAACACTCTACGAAATGAGCTTATCGGTAAAATAAACTGTCTATGATGTGAACTTGTTTGTGAATTGATTGTCTTTGAAGTGTCGGTGAAGTAAGCAGAACCGGAATGAGAAGTGTGTTCGACTATTAATTGTAAATAAGTATTTAGAAATAATGATTTTAATAATTCTGTCAAACCACATAGAATGATCATGTGAATGATATGCTAGGATTGCGTAAAAGCAAAAATTATCCAACATTTGTTCGATATGCTGTGCAAATGTTTAATGAAAAACTAACTTTTGCTCTTGCATTTCATTTACATGATTCTTCTACGTGGCTTGGCAGACTCGTGACCCGCACTTTGGGGGCCGTCCTGGCTGCGTCATTTACAGTAAGTACACAACAATGAACTGGTAATACCAGTATGAAGACAATGGTAAATATGCAGAGTTTTAACCATTGTGAAGACAATGATGAATATGCAGAGTTTAACCAATTGTGAAGACAATGGTAAATATGCAAAGTTTATAACCATCATGGAGACAATGGTAAATATGCAGAGTTTATAGCCATCGTGAAGACAATAGTAAATACAGTATGCAGAGTTTATAAAATTCTGTAATCAAAGCAAAAACTATCTTATATAGAACAATGGCTTGCTGTTTTTGAATTAGCGCAGTCATAAAATTATATTCTGTATATCGATATTACTATTGTGAAGACATGCAGAATTTATCAAATTCTATGATCAAAAACAGTAGTATAAACTTTATGCTGCAATAGTTGGTCTAACTATGTTAAGTAAAGTGACAACTATCTTTAACTGTTCTAGCATAACCATCAAAATCGTTTATGTAATATATACAGGATTGGTAAATTATTTTAAATCACATGTATATTAAATAATTTATACTTCGTAAATGATCTTGTGGTTATGCTTGGTTCATCATTGCATTTTCATTTTTGAATTAGCACAACAACAAAAGAGTTTTACTAAAACGCACCTATGGTGTTTTACACCATGTTACACAAAACCATTAGAATAGCCAATCAAAATTTAAGATCAGGTGTAACATAAAATTTCGGTTTTTTTGTTTATTTTTTAAAAAAAACATTCATATCTCTAAAATTTGCTTATGAAACCACCTTTGGGGCTCTAATAAAAAAAATTCCTTGCTAAATTTTGGTATAAACTATGCCCCCTGCCCCATCCCATGTCTCACCCTAACCCTAAGGTAATAAAAATTTATTTTTTGTTTTATAAAAGTTTATTTTTTGTTTTTGTTACACAGATTTGTAAATCTAATTTACCTATGGTGGTAAAACACCATAAGTGCGTTTTATAATAATTGACAATAAAATTTATGAATTTGCATATTACATTACTATTATAAAGAAATTGTAATATGCAGATTTATCAAATTCTATGATACTAATTTAATGCAGTAATAATATTATATATAACAATAGCATTTTTTTTAAATTAGTGTAATTATAAAATTTTATGAATTTTTTATATGACTATTGTTTTAACAATACTAATATAAAGAATTCATAAAATTTTACAATTATACTATTCAAAATAGTACTATAAAAGTTTATATACAAGACCCGGGGTCTAATACATGCCCAGAGGTTATATCATAAAAAGAAAAAATTTAAAGTGCATTAACATTTTATATTTATCATATGTTGCAGTCTAGCTATTAAAAAAACATGCATTTTATTAACAAAGGTTTTATGGTCTGCATCCAGATCTAATTCATGAAGGGTTTACTATTTTAAGAGTTCTTATATATGAACTTTTACAGTAATAAACTTTATATATACAATAGGTTTTTTGATTTATGTATTTTGTATTGTTTGTTTTTTATTAATAAAGTTTATATTTTATATTAAAATTTTATATAATTAAATTTTTAATATCTGCATTTATAAAAATTGTATAAAACTAAGATATAATTTTATATAGTATTTCAAATTTCAATATGGCTCATTTTCTTTTTAATAGTGTTTTTACTGAAACTCATCCAGAATTAGATTCATTAAATACTAGTATTTTAGCATTACAAAATACCTATCAGTCTACATATTCAGGGGATATTGAAGAAGATAAGATTAATTTAATAGAAGAAAAAGAAATTAATATTTTAGCCGATGAACAATTATACAATATTGAAAGTGATATTTTTTCAAAAGCTCAAATTATCAATTTTTATAAAAAATATAATCAAAAAGTTGAAACTAAATTAATTGATAATGATTCTAAAAATAACACAATACTTACACAACAAGATATTGAAGCATTTTGCCTTAAGTTTGATACTTTTAATTGCTGCTTAGCTTGGGAATGTACTAAAAAAATTAATCGTGAAATGGCTATAAAAAAATGGAAAAATGTTCAACTTTTATCAAAAGCTGAAAAAAATATGCTATTATTAGCTACAATTAATGCTTTAACAAGAAAAGAGAGTACTACAGAACATGAAAATAATAAAAAATATTTAACTAATGAATATAGATTTGATGGTGATAAAATTTGTTTAAAAGCTTTTTTATTAATATATGATTTAACTAGATGGAAATGGGATTCAATTCATAAACATTTTCTTGAACATGTTATTTTGCCAATATCTCATGGACTTAAAAATCAAAATAGCAATAACAAAATTTCTTTTAATAACATTTTACATATTTTCAAATTATGCTAATATTCATGGACTTCCTTCTCCTGGTATAAAATTTAAATTTTTAATTATTTATTAAATTAATACTAATCTTAATTTTATTATTTTAGATCGACATTTTGAAAAAGAAACAAAAATTATAATTTTTCTTCCAGCAACTGAAAGCTATTTAAGTTTATTTCGTTTATATATGTCTTCATTTATTGAAAACCCTGATTATATAATTAGCTCAACTAGTTTTATTAATATTTGGAAATTATATCTTCCTGAAATTAAATTTCTTTCTTCTAGAAGTGATTTATGTATGAAATGTAAAACAATGCGATTTAATATTAGTTATATTCCTGAATCTAAATTAGAACAAACAATAAATGAATGGAAAATTCATAATGATTGGGCAAATTTAGAAAGAGAATTAAATTTTATATGTTAATTTATATTAACAATTTTAATTTTAATTTAATAGAAAATGTATTTTAAATACTAAACTTAGTATATCTAATATTTTTTCATTTTTACGCCCTGGAATTTCTAATAGCATTGATATTACAAATCATATGGGCCCTCAAAAGTAGAAACCAAGGAATTTGGCTGATCACGGGTTTTGAGAAAATCGGCAAACTATTTTGTTACACAAAATCAAAACAATCTAAAATTAGGTTATTCATGATTAACAAACCTGTTTAAACAGGATTATTAGATCTGTAGATTCTGTATTACTATCAGTAAATTTCGGTAAATCTATTTTTAAATTATAGCGTCAAAAGCTTTTAACCGTTGTATCACAAAAATTTATTAAGTGATCAGACTTTCATTATTAAGTAAAAAAGATTGGGCCTAAAATTTTACACCTAATTTATCAAACAGGTCAATTTTCAAAAAATAGTCAAATTCCTTGGTTTCTACTTTTGAGGGCCCATATATCTAATAGCATTGAAATTACAAATCATATATCTTGGGACTTTGCAGAAAGCATTCAATTACCTTATTCTTCACAACAAGAAGTAATTTTTAATATAGCATTAATTGTTTTTATTTATTATAATTTTAATAATATTTTATATTTTTAAAGGGAGCTATATATTTTAAATCACTTTATAAAGTTGCAGTATTTGGAATATGTGAAGATGCTTTTCCTCATCAGGTAATTATTTAAATAAAATATTATAGTATAATATAATTTTTAAATAATTAATATATTTAATATTTAAGATTAATTATTTAATTGAAGAAAAAGAAAT
This sequence comes from Gigaspora rosea, assembly GCA_003550325.1. Lineage (NCBI taxonomy): Eukaryota > Fungi > Glomeromycota > Glomeromycetes > Diversisporales > Gigasporaceae > Gigaspora > Gigaspora rosea. The sequence continues at coordinate 16,599 of QKWP01000307.1, forward strand.
GGTTGGAAAAGGAGCAGATACTGTTATTTCATTAGTTTATAATTATTTTGAAAATCATGGACTTTGAGAAAAACATATAATTATACATGCTGATAATTGTGCAGGACAAAATAAAAATAATGCAATAATTAAATATTTAGCATAGAGAATAATAATGAAATTGCATTCAACTATTACTTATTCATTTATAGTTGCTGGACATACTAAATTTTCTCCAGATGGATTTTTTGGACTATTAAAATTAAATTACGAAATTCTGAAGTTGATAATTTAGAAGATTTAGCAGAAGTTGTTAGAAATTCTACAACAAATAATTATAATATACCACAATTAGTTATAGAAAATAATCAACACAAAGTAACTTTTTTTAATTGGACAGAATTTTTAAACAATTATTTTGATACAGTTCCTCAAATTTTAAAACAGCATCACTTTTATTTTAGTCAAGATAATATTGTACATGTTATTATTAAACCTTCAATTGATGGAGCTGAACAAAAAATTAATTTAATTCGACATAATCAATCATTATCAACTAAAGATTCATTTCCTATATTAAAAAAATCACCAGGATTATCTGCTTTGCGACAATGGTATCTTTATGAAGAAGTAAGAAAACATATACAAAATCCATTAAAACAAGATGATTATTGTTCAATGCCTCAAATTCCAAAACCTAAAAAAGAAGCATAAATTAAGGTATTTAATTTATAAAATTTTAATATTTTAAAAAAAAATCAAAACAACATTTCTTGTACAATTATATAAAAATTAAACTTTTTTTATTATTAATATTAAAGTTTTATTATACTATATAAAAAACTATTATAGAATTATAAATATATAATATACAGTATTTTTTATTAAATTATATTACTATAAATTTTAAAATAAAATAAATATAATTTTATTATTTTGTATCTAGTTATAAGCAAATTTACTTTAAATTTTGAGATCCTATAATAAATAAATAACAAATTAAAAAATTTTTATTAATAAATTACAAAAAAACAAATTTACTAAAATTATTTAGCTTACTTAGATTACTATTTATACTGTATTTAAAAGCATTTTATTTTCAAATAACTTCTATTAATAAATTACAAAAAATATATACTGTATTAGAATTACTTAGCTAAATTGCTTAGATTAGAGTACATTTATTTATTACTCAGAGTAAGGTTTAATATTTTTCACTCCCATGGTCAACCAATCAAATTTGATTACATAAAAACAAAAACATTTTTTTAAAAGCAAATTATTTTTTTTTATTAAAAATACTATTTAAAAATTACAATAAAAAATATAATATATTCTATACATTACGTTAAAAAAAAAAAATAAAAATAAAAAAATTCAAATCTTTATATTTATTCTTTCCGATTCCAAATCTCTACTAGCATAACACATCTCTGCCAATTTGTAATAATAGATGAATGCTTATATTCATCTTTTCATCTCTAATTCGATCAAATTAATAGAAATTTCTTACCTAGGTTATGCATTATATTAGCATTTCCATCACTAAAGATTTTTGAATGTCTTATTTTCAACCTTTTTAACTCCAATTCCCTTGACGATTGCATTCTGTTCTAGAGTTAATACTTGGATCCAGATTTTATCTGGATTTAATCATTAGATCCAGATTTAATCATTAGATATTAGATCTGGATATATGTGTAATATCCAGATTTAAATATGCAAGCACATCACCTCTGTCTACTTGCAAATCTGTTTCAGATATATTGTAACAATACTAGATATAATTGTTAAATCCAGATCTTACAACTAAGTCCGGATCAAACTATTAAATCTGGATCTAACAATTAAATCCGGATTTAATGATTAAATTTGGATATAAATGATTAAATCCAGATCCAAGTATTAACTCCATTCTGTCTATCCTTCCAATACCAATTACTGGAACATTAATATTGGATATTTTTATGACAGAGGTGTTGGTGGAGTTGAAAAGGATGTACAAAAGACATTCGACGAAGGAATTGGATGAACAGAAGGTATTTATTGGAGTTGAAAAGGATGAACAGAAAGCATTTAGTGAAGAAAGGTCACAAATCTCTGCTAATATATGAATACTTTATGTTATTCTTTTTACCTTCAATTCCATTAAATTAATACAAATTTCTTACCTAGGTTATATGTTCCATCAGCGTTTATATCGCTGCAGACTCTTGAAAATAAATATCATCCTTTCAACTCTAATTCCTTAATTATAATAATATTCAACATTAATATTTCACTAGCGTCACCAATCTTTGTTGATTTTGGATAATAGATGAATATTTTATGTTCATCCAATTCCATTAAACCAAATTTTTTTTTTACCTTAATTATAGGTTACATCAACGTACCCATCTCTGCGGATTTTTGAAAATAAATGAATGCTTTATGTTTATCCTTTTCAAATCCAATCCCATTTAATAATAAATTCTTATCTGAATTTATATATTCAATCATCTCTACAAATTTTGAAATGAATAAATGCCTAGACGTTATTTTTTTAACTCCCAATTCCTTTGGGTGTTCTCAAGCCCCTTAGTCAATCTGGTCTAAGGGCAAATTTTAATTAATAAAAAAATAGTTTAACGAATCGATTGTTTCAATGAATAAATACATGATAAAAGCTTAATCCGTCAAAGAGAAAATTTTCAGTAGCGGAAGATCGTTTAACCGATCAAGGGTATTTATCATTCCAATCAACAAGAGATGGAGGCCCAGGCGTCCTTTTTTTCCACAGGGTTGCTCTTATAGGTCGAAATTTTTCATTGATTTATTAGAAAGAACAATTGTTCAAGTATTTCAAGTTTGTTATCAACATAAACGAATTATCGCCTTGTCTTGACTACAATTATTATCAGGCAATTTTAAAAGTGAAATCTAACCATAAACTATAATATTTTATTAATATTAGAGAAAAATATAAAAACATTTTAAAAAATATTTATATGAATTTCTTCATCGTATTCACTATCTGATTTATTAGTCGCGGTGGGATTCAGAAAAAGTTGGGTCGAATAGTTTGGTTGTAGCAACATATGAAAGTTCGTGAGGTCTGAAAAAGGAGAAATAGGAACCGAAATTACTGGAGTTGACGTTTTATTTTTCTGTTGGTTTGTAGTAGTCTGAAAAGGAATAGAATTTGGAATTGTCGTAGATGGTGTTTTATCTTTCTGTTGATTAATCATTTTCGCTTTTTTGTTTCGATCTTGTAAAAACGTGATAATCGCTAAATAGTAATCATGGTAAAGGTGTTTGTTCAAACATCAATTTCAATCAATATTCCATCTATTATAATACTTGAGCATCAACACTATCATAAATTAATCACAATGAGGTAGATATGTGAGTATATTCAATCATATGATCATCCATAACTTCGGTCTTCAACATACATACTATCGGTTCTCACAAATGGTCTAATCAATAACGTCTTAGCTGTTGTGCCTATTACGATCACTAGCTAGTCCATCTTGAGAACACCCTTTTATCATAACGATATCCAACTTTAAATATCACCCCATGTCTGATTTTTGGATAATAGATGAACGATTTATGTTCATTCTTTTCAAACTCCAATTTACATTAAACAAAAATTTTCTTACCTGTGCTTGTATGTTCTATCAGCATTCCTCGTCAAAATTTCTGAGGATTTTTGGAAATGAATCGTTCATCCTTTTTGCCTCCACTTTTCTTAGTAATAACAATATCCAACTTTATACTTTCCTATTAACGCTAAAGTAGTCAGTGTAGCGTTCTTGCAAAATGCATCCGCCAATACTCGATGGCAAAAAGTCCACCAAAAAAGGCACCGATAAATCCGATGGCCAACGGACACGAAAACACACCAATGAAAAGTCCACCGGAAAGGACTCTAAAATCGACACGTCTAACAATTATAATTTCAACTCTTTGTAGCATTCAGCTTCTGGTTAAGATAGAAAGATCCAAAACTTACCTTCAGCAGATTTCAAATACGCCCAAATGCCTTTTCTTTCTCCGTGACAGTGCCTACGTCATAGTAACAGCAAGACTCAAAACTTCCACTCATGCTTTCTTTTCATCCTTTGCACCCAGAAAACTTTACATTGTAAGAATATTGAATCCAAAGAGAAACCAGTAAGTTACTATAATAATGAATTTTAAGAAAAAAAAAACCTGTTACTTCAATTTTACATATACCTTCTTTTATATACGTCAAGAATGAAGTCCAAGATCTTTGTATATAACGGAAAGAGCCACCAATCTTGAGGAAAGACCTTATAACGACTAAGGAACCTAAGTGATAACAACAAAGAAAGATTCGACGATTCATACTTCACAACCTAAAGTAAAACAATAATATTGAATATGGAGCGTACTCTTCAAGTAAAATAATAATATTGAATGTGGATCGTACTCTAAAAAAAAAGGTAATAATTGTGCAAGTATGATAATCTAGAAAAATCTCTATTAGATAGTGAATCAACATCTGCATAGTAAATCTCGGTAAATCTATTTTTAGATTATTGCGTCAAAAGCTTTTAACCATTGTATCGCAAAAATTTATTAAGTGATCAGGCTTTCATTATTAAGTAAAAAAAATCGGGCTTTAAATTTTACACCTGACTAATCAAACAGGTTAATTTTCAAAAAATAGTCAAATTGTCTGGTTTCTACTTTTGAGGGCCCATATAAGCATGTGTTAGCCAATTAGCTATAAAGATCAAACATGGATCAGGCTAATGTTTATTCTTGGCTTTGGATACAAACAGTATCCATTTTCCTAGTGTATATTATTTATGTACATCAAGCATATATTTAAGACTAAATATTTGGTACAATAAAAGTTTTTAGACTTCAATCTATCTTGTAGATACAAAAAACATAAGTTAGTAGAGATTTTAAAACTGAAGGCAACTTATTTTTACTATACATAATCAAATTCTTATATGTTCATTGTTAAGCTGATAACTAATTTACTATACTTATCCAATATATATACTCTATGCAATGTACTCTGTAGCAGTTTTTTTTTTGTATTTCATTTTTTGATTTATACCTGGGTATTATGTCTGTGAGATATACCACAGCAACCAGTTACATTTTGGCCAACTAGCAATGCATCTAGAGAAATGGTAATATATATATTTCCGTTAATACAGTATATCCCAGAATCAAGTACCTGGTTACTAAAATGAACAAGGGAAATACTCCGGCCATATGGTGGATAAATATAGTACTTGATTTATTATTATTATCATTTATTTTATTTTTATTTTTTTTTAATTTTAATGGTGAGACCTTGCTCTTATCTTTATTAAATTTAATGGAAGCTTTTTACAGTTGGAAAAAATTTCATTGTTTAAATCTAATGCTAAGAAAAAGAACTCAGACATATAGCTAGATAAACAAAAGTAAACCTAGTACTTATCTGTGGCCTAAACCAACCAGAGTGGCCAAGGCTCACCTAGATTTGATTATTAGTTAATATACTTGAAGGGTGTGTAAGATATTTAATCCAGTGGGGGTACCAGTAATCTATTTTCTGAATTGATTTATTTATAATAGAGTCGTTATTATTGGTATCGATTGTAGGTATAATAGATATAGAAGATTCAGAGTCTGTAGGCTGATTTTGTGAAATTGTTTGTTGATAGTATGATCTTGAGGTACAGTATGGGATCCAGATTTTTGTATAAATTTGTTGGTTGAGATGAAGTAAAAATTGAATTGTAAGGGACTGAGCAGACTTTGAAGATGGGGCAGTTTCTTGTAATATGTTAATTAGTTCTAATGGAATAAGACCTGATAGAGTTGAATATAATGAAGGCTTGTATGAAAAATGATGAATTTGAAGACTATCAAGTTTTAAAATTTTGGAGTGAAGATTTTTGGCCTGAGTTGGAGAAATATCTAGTTTGTCAGAACTAAGTATTTGGTTTAAAGAATTGTTTATAAGATCTAGTAATAGATTGGTATTTGGGCAAGTAACCCAATGCAAGGCATAACTTGCCTGTTGGCATATATGACAGATATTAGGGTATGAAGGATATCTTTTATGAAGAATATGTGGAGAAGGAAGCTCATCAAGTAATAGTTTAACTCTAAAAGATTTTAGAGTAGAGGATTGGAAGCTATGTGAAAAGTTGCTAATTTTTTGGTTATTATTGATATATAACCATGAAGCGTTCCAATTAATAAGTTGTAAAATTTGATTCCATTGCTGAAAGCGGTTTTGTGATGTCCACAATGCAATTATATGTGCTCTGCAGATTGTTCTAATGCTGCGACGAATAGGAAGTTCCATTGGATAATTATCAGAAGTAGGTGTATATTGAGGATTATATATATTGCTTGGGTTAAAAATAAGATAGGGTGCTATATGATGGTTGCGTGCTAGTTGATCAGCTTTATTATTAAAATTGTCATCTTCATGTGCATTTACTTTGTGCAGGGTAATATTAAGATTGTAGGACTTAATTAAATTAAGTAATGTATTCCATATTGACCAATAGGGTATATTTAAAAAGTTTGGAAGTGGTATAGTATTAATTAAGCTTTGAAATTTAGAGATAACTGATTGTGAATCTGTATAGATTTGAATAGTACAGTTTCTAGGAGCTGTGCTTATTGTAGCTAAAATTGCAAGTAGTTCTGTTTTAAAAGAGCATGGCCAAAATTTGGTTTGTGCTTAAAAGGAATGTATAATATTCTGGTTAGCTATTTGTATCCAACAAATTCCAATAGAGCATTGGGGATTGTCTAGATTAATAACAGACCCATCTGTATAAAAGATGAGTTCTGAAAAACTATTATTGTAATGTGTAAATGACTGAAGAGTATCATAAGCTTGACTTGGCTCAAATATATGAGGAAATTGTATAGTAGAAATGTTAAGAATTGGTGGTGGTGGAATATGAATTGGATTTCTAAGTGCAATTGAATATATGAGATCTAAAAAATTAGCATTTAAGTTAATTGTTTTGTCAGAATTCAGTCTGCCAATAAATTTTGTAGCATGACTAGTAGGTATTAGGATGGTATATTTGTTTTGGATTATTTTGGTATTAAAAGAACAATTACTGCATGGTGATATAGTAATTGGTAGAGTGGGATATAAGTTTGTGAATTGTGTTTGAATAGAGCATTGCTAGTGAGTTATTAATGTAAAGTCTGATGCAGTTGGTTGGCGGCAAGCTTTGCCTATAATAATTTGATCATTTAATAATGTAATAAGCCAAGGCTTGGCATGTTTTGAAAAATGACTAGTAGAATAGCTATAATAGTTTGTAGGAGGTATTTATGTGTGGATAAATAGTACATTCATAGGAGTGGCTAGTGACTTTATCTTCTAAGAGGATAAACCATTGGGGGGTTCTAACTTTAGGGATTTTGTGTAGTCTGGGTGAAATATGTTTCCAATCTAGTAAGCATGAATTATCATATGTTGTGAGTTGATCAAGAAAAAGTATATGGTGATGTCGAATTTGTTTTTTAAAAGTTGTATATTTAGGATGTGTAGCAAGAATAGATTCTAAAGAAATTGAACCTTCTTTGATTGTAAAGGGAATGTTAGAGTAAGTATTGGGGCTAATAGACCAGTTAAGATGTTTGAAGAGCTGAATAATTTTAAAGGTTGTAGTTAATTTATTAGGGCCATCAATTGTAGGATTAGAGTGTGAGAAGATACTGATAGGTAACCAGAGGTTATTTTGAAGTTGTTGGACCCTAATAAGAGTAGTAATGCTTAATAGACTATTGTTGTTTAATCTTTTAATAAAGTTGGATAGGTGGTGTTGAAGTTGTATATCCCAGATATTTTTAATATTGTAAATTTGAGAATGAAGTAAAGTACTAGTAGGAATTGTACAGTTAAGTTTGGCTTTATGCTTGATTAATCCTATATGCTGTGTTAAGATCTTGTTGCATGTTGACTGGCTCAATACTATATTTTGTATCCGGTATTCTATTGTAGGAATAATAATGATATTGATAATATAGCGTGCTTGAGTATCTGTAATTTGTTTTGTACGNCCGGTATTCTATTGTAGGAATAATAATGATATTGATAATATAGCGTGCTTGAGTATCTGTAATTTGTTTTGTACGTGCAATTTGTATAAGCTGGCTTGATTCAGCAATAATAAGTTTGGTCTGTTGAAATTGTTTGTTGTCTAAAGTGAACCAGCACCCAAGAAACTTAAAAGGCTAATTTGGTTGTTGAAGAGGAAGAGGATGGTTGTTGTATATAATTGGAATGTAGTTTTGTTGTTTAATATTGGTTGAAAGTATTGATTTAGTTGGGTTAACTTGAATGTTTGCCATAGAATAGAAGGATTCTGCAATAGTAAGAATCTTGGAGAGCTCAGTTTGGAATGATGCTATCCATAAAGTATCATCCATATATGCTAGAACTGAACATTTGGTTTGTAAATTGTTAGTTGTAAGGTTTTTGAGGTTAGTAAGCCAGGAAGTTTCAATTGTATAGCCAGGTGAATTTGAGTATATGTATGAAATAAGCGGATCATAGTAAATCTGCCAAAGAAGAGGTGTTATTGTTTCTCCTTAATCGATACCATTTTGGACTTGATAGGATTGTGTAAGTCCCAAGTTAGTAATAACTTTGTTTTGTCGATCAGTTAAAATATTTAAAAGGATATTAACAATATTAGTAGGCAAAAGTAAACGTGTAAGAGCATGTTCTAGAAGAGTAGGGTTGACAGAGTCATAAGCTTTGCTCATATCATGTGATAGAAGCCATATTTCTTTGTGATTGCAGTTGGCATCTTCTATAAGGTTATTAAGGATATGAATAGGAATAGAAGTACTATTCCCAGGAAGAGCAACATAGTTATATGGTGAAAGGATAGGATATTGTAAAAAAACTTGATTTAGTCTATTGGTAATAATTTTGGTATAGATTTTTCTGGTGTGTTCAATAAGGCTTATTGGGCGTGTAAGATTAAGATTACCATCAAACTTATTGTTTTTTGGAATAGGAAAGATTCTTCCCTTTTTTTATTGTTTGGGAATTGAGTTTTGTATGAGGCACTGGTTAAAAAGTGATGTAAGGATAGTAATACCAGTCGAGTTAAAATGTTTGATCATTTTATAGCTAATACCTGCAGGACCACAGGCTTTACTATTAGGGAGTTGAGAAATTGTTTGGGTGACTTCTTCTTCTGTTATAGGAAGAGCTAGTAATATATACCATTCAGACTTAATATGTGAAAGTGGACAATATTGTTGATTCCAAAAGTTATCAAATAAATTTTGATTAATAGGTCTGTATGCAGTCCAATTGTTAAAATGTGATTGGATATGTTGTTTAATTAGGGTAGGATCAGTAATAAGTTGATTTTGGAGTTTAATATTTGTAAAATGAACAGGAGGTTGATAGTAATCAAGTATACTGTTTATAGCTTGTGTAGGTTTAGTAACAAGAGATTCGCATCTTTTTTCAGAGGCTTGATTAATTTGTTGACAAAGAAGAAGAGAGTATTCCAAGTGGTATGCATGGTATATTTGTTTCCAAATACTTTGTGCTTGTACTAGCCATGTTTGAATTTGATTAGGGTCAAGAGATATAAGAGGATTAAGATTGCACTTTGCTTTTGAGTTTATAAATAAGATATGTGAATTGATGTGAGGTAGGTAAAAAGTAGAGTTGCTTTTTAAAAGTTTTATCAGGTGTCCTAGCTTTTTAAGACCAATGTGAAGTGCAGTACAGTGTGGTGTATATTTATGATTGTAGCTTCGTTTATGAGTTATTTTATTAGGTATCTTTTGAATTGCAGCTTGTATGGTGCATTGTTGTATTTTGCGCCAGGTTGTATTAATGCTTTCCTGTATATTGGTTGAAAGTGGAACACAATTTTTGATAAATAGTTGGGACAATAGATTAGAATATTCTGTCCATTGATCAGAGTTCATTATTTTGTAATTAAAAATTCTGCGACTAATACCAGTATGAAGGCGTGGAGGTTTGCTATAGGCTTTAGGGAATGTCCAGGTTGTAAAAAGAATAAGATGATCACTTTATAAGAAAGAAGAAATTGTATATTAAATGAATCAGTCCAAATATAGTCTATTCTGCTATGATTAATTTTGTTTAACCAGGTATAGTGTGTATTGTTGTAATGAGCTCCAATATCAAACATATTTGAGCGATGTAGAAAATTAATAAGTTTATATTTTGATGCTGAGCTAGTTGTATTATCATGCGTGTTAAAATCTCCCAGGATTATAGGATGTAAGTTAGATTGTTGAGCCTGTAGGATCCAGTTAATAACCTGGTTTTGAGATTGATTTCTTTTGTATGGATCAGTAGATGAAAGGTAAACTGATATAATACGGAGCTTTAAATCACCTTTGAAAAACAAGTCCAAAGCAATAGCTCCCCCTGGAAGTATATAAATACTGTGAACATGAGGTTTAAGATTATTGCGAATCATAATTGCAGCACCTTCTACTAAGCTCTCAGAGTTTGCCCAGTAGTAGGTAAATAAGTTATTGTTAAAAAAAGAAAGATTTGTTTTTAATGAAATTTTAGTTTCAGTAATGCATGCAATTGAAATGTTATGGTTCATACTAGAGGTTGGAACTGGTTTTAAATATTCGAGTTTATCACATCTAAATTCGAGTTTATTACACCAAAATTCGAGTTTATCACGTCATTTATTAATAGTTGATGTGATAAACTCGAATTTTGGTGTGATAAACTCGAATTTAGATGTGATAAACTCGAATATTTAAAACCAGTTCCAACCTCTAGTTCATACAGTAATCTTGCCAGATTTGCCTTTTGGAAGGAATATTAAAACCCCTAACATTGTGTGTAACAATAGTTAAATGTAGATCTTGCAGAATGTCTTGGGTATTAGAACAAGAGCCTGTGGTTGGCATTAATAAAGTGCTATTTGATTCAGTAGATAATGAGGATGATTTAATTAGTGACTGATAGTGTTTAGGATATTGGTTAGGAGTAATTATAGTGTGGCTTGGAAGAGTTTTATCTTGGGTATTGAGATATACATGTGCTTCAAGAGTTATAGTATTAATAGAGATTTTTAATGGTAGTAAAAATGAGTTTCTAAATAAGTGCTTTAGGGAGGCGCCAGAAATCAGCTGATTTCCTAGGGAGGGGGCTGAAAATCTGGAAATTTAATATGAAGACCTGACTAAAATAGGGTGGTCAAAATTTTGGCCAAAATCAATCAGCTGATTCCTGTCCTCGCCTTTATAAAGGATTTAAGTGTTTGTAAAAGTGGCAGTAATAGGAGATTATATTTTTTAAGGAATTTGTTATAGCAGAGTTCCTCAGAAGGATAGGATACATTGGAATTTGAGGAGTTATTGGGTGATTTAAGTTCAATATCAGAGTAGTGTAATAAATCTTCAAAAGGTAGAAATATAATGTGATCTGGTATAAAGTTTTCATATGGAAGGTATATGTGTGCTTCTGTGAAAGTATGGTCAAATCGGGAATGTGGTTTGATAGAAATTTTTATATATTGGTTTGAATAAAACATAGGATAATATTCTTGTATATAATGCAAGGAAGATCCTACAGTTGTGGAGAAGGGAGTGTTCGTAGTCTATAGTAGTAAAGAAATTTGTTATAGCATGCTTTTGGATTGTATATTTCAGGAGGGTTAGGATAGGGATTGATGAAGAAGTTTCTTTCACTTATAGAGTTTGTAGATAGTTTAATTTCTTCATCACTGAAGTCTTTTTCAAGTAAGGATTCATCATAAATTTCTAATATTGGGTAGTTGTTAGAACTAGAAGTAGTTAGTAATAGAGAAGTATTGGAGGAGAGTTGTACTTCAGAGGGAGATGAAGATATGGTATCTGAAATACTGTAATTGTCTTTTGTAGAAGCGCTCACTGTATACTCGGTTCTCACAGTTGTGCAAAAGGCTAAAGTCTGCTCTGTGCGTTGAGTCTGACCATCGTTAATTAGTTCTTCCATGTAAATAGGCTTTCCTACCTGCCTACTTACATCATTCTCCTCTATAAATGGCCTACTTAATGTAGAGTACATTATTGTTATAGAGGTGGTAGCTGCATCCATATTTTCTACAGAAAAATTATTATCATTTATCACATTATTGGTTATTATAATTTATTTAAAAATTTTACATAATTGATTCTTTGTTGATTTATTGATTGGATCTCCAATTTATATCGAGTACCTACTATATATTACTCTGGTTATATTGACATTTTTTGGTTCATTAGTAAAAAAATTCAAAATGTCAATACAGTAAGTTATACTAACATTTTATATTAAATTTTTGAAAAAAATGTTGGTATAGAAAGATTTTACTATGTTGTCATTATATGCAGATATCAGTATAACCAGAGTTACATGTATATAACACTTTACTATTTAAAAATCTCTTCCTTTGGAATTCACTCACTTCACACACTTGTCACTCTTATCTATTTGCCCTATTCGACATCCTCTTGTGCCCTTATATTTTGATTATATCATTTACTGTCCTGAATTAAACTGGTATACATCTGTCACATCTCTCCCAAAACTGAAGTAACTACATAATTGCATGATTTCGTGTGATGTGATAATTACTAGTTCATTGTTCTTAAAGTGTCCAAATTTAACAATAAATACGAATTTGGAAAATCAACATTTATGATTTTACGAGCGTTGTCGTTAATGTTATCATTATAGGTAATATAGGTAATGGCAAATGGATCAAAAGCCAATAATACAGAAATAGAAACTGGATCTTCAAATCGGAATCTTATTCTATATAAAATGATATAAAGGCAATCAAGATTAGCAATTAAGTGAGAATTACAAGAAATAAATTACAGAATTACTTTAAAGTTAGACTACCAATTTTATGCAACACAAATACAAGAGCAAGTATTACATCTGATGTGTAATATACTAAGTTTCTTATGCATTCATATCCTTAATTCGCTATATGCATTTGTCCAATAAGATACAAAATTTTGCATATAAAAGCTATTTAAGGATAGGGTGAATGTAGATTATTTTTAATAGTAATCACGTTGTAATCATATGAAATCAGATAATTGACCATCAGAATTGTAAACAACATAGATTCAACTAATCAGGATTAATAATTTTTGTATGACCTAAGGAAATTTTGGTCATCTAAGTTTTTTCTACTAATATATAAAGGTAGATTTTTTCAAATGATATAGGGTTTGAAATTTTACTATAACAAATAAGAAGCTTCAAATTATATGTCATGAAATTTTGGAGAATATTGGCTATAATTCTAAAAAGTTTTATTAGAAGCATGTATTTATAAAATTTTGCTGTACCACATAAATCATATGAAAATTGATCTATATTCATACTACCTTTAATTTGCAATAAACCATATACCATGTGAATCTTCAATATCACTCCATTTTTGGTATAAGTGGTATAAATAATGAGGTATTTGGTGCTAAATGATTTAATAGTACAGACTATAAAATGAGCCATATATTCGATTATTAAAAAAATTTATACAGTCTGATCTTTCTATAGTCACACCATATATAGTTACACCTCTATATAAGCACCCAATATTGTGCAATAGACTTAAAACTAGAGTTCCTACAAACCCAAATCAAATCAAACTTTAGGTTAGATTTGGGTTTGATTTGATTTGAAATCAAACTCAAACCCAAACTATGATTAAAAAAAATATTTGAGTTTGATTTGAAGCAAACTTTTTAGTTAAAATTTGAATTTGGTTTGAATTTGAGTTTGAAGTTTGCAAACTAGTTTGAGTTTGAATAATATAAATATATTTTTATATTTTAATTGATAATCCGCCTACCACCCTATCAACTGGAGAGTGATCCTATAGGCGAAATGTGGTTTGCTTCCATCTAAAACTTTTTTCTTACTAAGTTAACAATACATGTCCACTAATTAAAAGTCGTAGAGCTTGTCGAGATGCATTTAACAGTGGTTAGATCATCCAAATCAGCCCAGTGGATGGCAAGATATCATCAAAAAACAATTGGTGACTACATAAAAATCTGTGACAAAAATTACATACATCAGCGAATTATACAGTCAAAATTATAAGTGTCCCCTCCAACTTTTTAAATTAAAAAGATACAGCTTTGAAACTTTCACAGTAAATAGTACTCAATAAATATATATCAGTGAATTTTTTTCATGATTTTTTAATTACTACAACAAAAGTTAGATGAAAGACAACTTTTTGATTGATTTTTTTTAAAAAAATAAAAAAAACAATTGAAATTAATCAAAAATTAATAAAAATTAGGATCAAAATCAAAAATTTCAAAAATTTAGTATGTTAAAATTCAAGCATTTTTATAGTAGTGACAAAAAATTTGAGTCGATTTGATGAGATTGTTGTTGAGAAATTATTTTTTGAATTTTAAATTTAAAGTATTAGAAAGTATCATAGAAAAAAAGTTGCGTGACTAGGTTTTTATTAATTTTAATATAGAAAATAATTTATTTTCTATATTAAAATTAATAAAAACCTAGTTGCACAACTTTTTTTCTATGATAATACTTAAATTTAAAATTCAAAAATTAATTTCTCAACAACTATCTCATCAAATCGACTCAAATTTTTTGTCACTACTATAAAAATGCTTGAATTTTAACATACTAAATTTTTGAAATTTTTGATTTTGATCCTAATTTTTTATTAATTTTTGATTAATTTCAATTGTTTTTTTTATTTTTTTAAAAAAAAATAATCAAAAAGTTGGCTCTCATCTAACTTTTGTTGTAGTAATTAAAAAATCATGAAAAAAATTTACTAATATATATTTATTGAATACTATTTACTGTGAAAGTTTCAAAGCTATATCTTTTTAATTTAAAAAGTTAGAGGGGGGACACTTATGATTTTGACTGTATATATGTAATCTTACATAAGATATTACAGCCCATAATATTACAAAAACTTATGATCGATGTGGTATATTAGTAATATATTATGTTATATTACTGTAATATTACAGTTATTATTTCAAAATATTTCGAAATATATTGCGAAATATTGAGAAATAGACTAAAACAATGAAATTACCCTCCCCTACAGGGTCGCATACTCATGCAGATCAATAAACTAATGTGCGCAGGAGGTGATATTTTGATCTTTTCGCATTGTTTTGCAATATTTTGCAAATTTTTGCAAATTTTTAAAATTTTTTAAAAAATAAATAAATGATATACATAATCACATAATTATGCTTTTTTATAGGTTTTCGCAATATTTCACACAGTTTCGCAATTTAATACAAAATTTTATATTTATTTATTTATTATTATTATACATTATATTTTACATTTATTTATTTTTTTTGGCAATCCTGCCTTTATTGTATAAGATATAAGTAATAAACTACATATAAAAATACTATAAAACATTGTATTTTCCACCTTTTTAACAATAAAAACTTATCCGGTTACTGAGGTACCTAAATGCGATCTGCCACAGCCTAGATTCGTCTTCTTTTTGGGCTCCTTAACTTTCTAAGGTATCCATAAAAAATTTATTGACTAGCTCTTGCCTGCTAATATCAAGATTGACCAAAAAATTGTCTTTTTCTTTAATAGGCCAGCTAGCCAAAAGCCAGGTTGGTCTCGTAAATCTGGAGATCCAACTGTAAATTATATCCTTAACATCATTGAAAATTTTTTGAAATTTTCCTTGCTTCATTTCTTTTATGGTGCCTTCATCCATCTCTTTTTCATTTTTCTTCTGCCTTTTTCAATTCTTTGTGACTTTTTCTTCATCTTCTCTTTCTTCAATTTCTTCATTTTTTGTACTTCATTTTCTTTTCTTTTCATTTATCCCGCATGATTCTTCCCACTCTGCAACGGGTTCACATCGTAGTGTCCAAATTCTTTCATGAAATTTTGTGCCCAAAGCTTCAAATGCTTTGTTTTTGAGATGTCTTTCCACCCTTAATTCTTTCTCAGGGCTCGCGGGAACTAAGCCTTGAATTATTAACTTCCATTTTCTAATCTTTTCATTTCTTCCTCACTGAAGAGTACCTTCCCAATGGCTTTAAAGATTTTTGGGTTAACTTCCTTCTTCTTTGAATCTGTATTAACGAGTATTTCTTCTTTAACCTCACATTCTATTTTCTCCAAAGGCCTTGGTATATCTAACATTTCGCTAAATGGTCTTGTGTTTCTGATTCCCTAAGACATGCCATGCACTGATCAATTTTGTACACTCCCAGATATCTTTTATGTAATAAAGCCATTACTGGCAAGGCCTTGTCAATACGTTTAATCCTATTGACCCAGGCTCTGCTTTGCTTTATACTTCTACAATTACAGGTGCTAGTTAAAATCTCAACCAATAAAATCCTGACAGAACATAATCCTGCCAAAAAAATTCTGACAGTAAAAATCCTGACAATTCTGACAACAAAAATTATTAAGCTTATTTAAGTTAGCTTAGGGTTAGGGTGAGTGCTTAGATTATAGTTAGGGTAAGCACCTAGAATAGAGTTTAATTTAGGCGATTTTATAGTAAAATTGCTCAAGAAAAGCTTTTTTTTGAATGTTGGCATTGTTGATTGCCAGGAAGTTTTTGTCAGGATTATGATCTGTCGGAATTTTGTTTGTTGGGATTTTGATTAAAACCCACAATTATGACTTTTCAGTTTATTTAACTGACCTTATGTGCTACCCCAATCAACTTCTATACTATTTCCCTCCTCTTTTAAAATATCTAAAATACCCAGTAAACCCTTCCATTCTATATCAAAAACTATATTTGTAATTTTCTCAACAAATTTTCTAATTGGTCTATCTATTATATGCTTTTTTCATTTTGGGACTATTTTTATTTCTTTAACTCAACTACTAGTAATTTTAAAGCACTTTTTGCTTTTTAGATCCTCTTTCGCTAACTTGTCTGTGTATTCATTCTCTTCAATTCCCGTGAGTGCTTTAACCTTAAAAATCTTCCAATTTATCTCCTTTTCCTCAAGATACTTCTGTATCAGTCTTAAAATGCTACCATTGCTTATCTTAACTTCTTTTCTTTAGCTTTTTGGCTTTCGCATTTTCTTAATTGGGCTTATAGCATTTATACTTCAGAGAAAAATTCTACTTTACTTTTACATGGTACCACCAAAAGTGCTGTTGCAATCATAGCTATTTCTGCCCTTGTTGTTAAAGGCCAGTCCAACAGGACTCCACTGAATTGAGGATTATTGAGTCCAAGCACTTGCTCTGCTTTTTTCAGGTATGCTACCCAGCCAATCTCATCCTTTTCTTGCAAACTCCTACTTGAACCTCTTTTTGGGTTAAGAAGCCATCTGTATAGATACACCACTCAGAACAACCTTCCATGCGCTCATTCAGGACTTTCAGATCTTTTCTAACATTTTCTCCATCTATCCAATCATCTATTATTTCCTCTTCTTTACGCTTTACCACCACATCATGTACTTCTTGTTCCCTTTCTGCATTGCTACTTGCAACTTTGCTCTTTCTGTATATTAGATCAGTGCATTTTATTTCACACAAGACTCTATCTTTTCACTTTTTGACCATCCTTTTATTCAATGCACACTTTGGACTCTTGAAAGCTTTAAATATCGTACATTCTTCCATTTTTCCTGCTTGATCTTGTGTACACCCTTTGTATTGTTCGATTTCATTCTTGTCTGGTCTTATATTTTCTTTTTCTCTCCAATGCTCAATCTGATAGGTTTTCTTGCATTTTTTGTTGGCTTTAAGGGTAGAGTTAAATTGTATCATTGATCATATGCAAAATGTAGCTAAATTTTTGGGTACCACATGATCATCATTGTTGTGTTCTTGGAATATTCTAGAACATTACTACATATAATTTTCGATAAGATATATTATGTGAGGTTATACCAGTAGTACACCCGTACACACAAGTATTTTTGTTAAACACACATATATATTTTTTTTATGACGATACATATAAATTATAACAATTTTGCAAAAAAATATTTTTATCTAGAACGAACTGTAGCAATACGTATATCAAATATGTTCTAGAATACAAATAAGATCACAAAATGATTGGCATACTGCATAATGTTTCACCCAAAATTTTGTGTAGCACCCGAAAATTTGTAATCGACTTTTATGGTTTTCTTACTAGCTATTTATAACTTTTTATATAATTTTTATAATTATGTTATCCAATATTTATATATTGTGGCTTATTTTTTTAATATATATATAAACTTTATAAGCAAAATGACATCTTATTATATTTTATCTTATATAGAAAAAATTTAGCAATGATCTACATTAATTTGCCCTATCATGTTAACTCTACCCTTAACTTTGCCTATCTGCGGAGTTTCTGCACCATTTTTGAAAACTATTAGTTCAGATTTTCATCTATTTTCTAAAATCACATTTGGCTCTGGTTTTACCACCAAAATATTTCTTTCATTCTGCTTGAAAGCTTCTCTTAACTCTTTTGTTTCTGTATTTGCCAGGCACATTTCTTCTAGCTCCTCCAACCAAATTGGTTTTTTCCCTGAACCTTTTTGGTTTCTTAGGTTTTTTAAACGCTCCCATGACAACATGTACATGTTATTTATATCAAATAGCTGTTCTAATAGAAAAAGCTGCAATGATTTTTCTTTTAAAAAACTCTTTACACCTCTTTTACTTAAGACCTTAACTATCCCAGTGCCTTGTTAAGCAACTTTTAGACTTTCTTCTCAGACACTACTACTAAATGTGATACTGAGATCTTTCTTGCCTCCATAACAACTTTGACAGATATGTTGTGGGTATCTATAATTTTATCGAGTCTTTCTTGTTCTAGGCTCGTGATCGCACTAATACATTTATTCGAAATCTGTGCTTGTTTTAGCCTTATCCATGTAGATTGGCCAAGCCTTTCTGTATCGTAAGTCTAATTGCAAAATTACTGATATGATGCGCTAATGTACTCTTCCAGAGTAGCTGAACTCTGACAATATTTTTATAATTTAGTATGCCATATGCCGTATTGACTGCAAGTCCACTTTTTGATTTAATTAATTTTAAAAAAGATCTATACAAATATTCACAGTTATTCCTATTTAGTATCACTATTTGTGCTATATACTCTGCTTTCGATATTAACACTTTATTATTTATATATATAAGATGGCTAAGTGTTGTTTTCTTCTTCATGCAGTGGGTTAATGCCCAAACCTCCTGTTCTATGACCTTTTTTCTTATTTATGTACATGTTTTTCAGAAATCCAGACCCCTAAGAATCCTGCACTTTGGTCCTTTCACTTTGCCACGACTTTATCTTTTCCTTCACCCATTTCTATTGTACATCAGCAAAAATATACAGTCAGACCTCTCTATAATCACACCCCATATAGTCACACCTCTATTTAAGCACCCAATTTTGTGCGACGGACTCAAACATAGTAAAAAAACCTTATTATAGTCGCAAATTGCTTATAATCACTATCACCATGAAAATTTGATTTTTTAACAATTTTATTAATAAAAAACCCTCATTATAGGCACCAATTTTTAACTAAATATGGATTATATAATCTGATTGGCCAATTTTCATATTCATGTATATTTAAAATTATCTATTAATTGATAATCTGCCTATCAACTGGAGAGTGATCCTATATAGGCGAAATGTGGAGTGCTTCTATCTAAAATTTTTTTCTTACTAAGTTAACTATACATGTCCACTAATTGAAAGTTGTAGAGCTCATCAAGACGCATCTAAAGGTAGTTAGATCATCCAAATTGGCCCAGTGAATGAAGAGTTATCGTTGAAAAACGATTGGCTGACTATATAAAAATCCGTGATAGAAATTATATATGAAAATCACTATAGGCGAAATGTGGAGTGCTTCTATCTAAAACTTTTTTTCTTACTAAGTTAATGATACATGCCCACTAATTGAAAGTTGTAGAGCTTATCGAGAAGCATCTCAAGATAGTTATATCATTCAAATCGACCTAGTGGATGGTTAAATATCATCGAAAAATGATTGGCTGACTATATAAAATCTCTTATGTAAACAAATATTGTTTACTATAGAGATTTTATATAGTCGGCCAATAGTTTTTCGACGATATCTCACCATCTACTGGGTCGATTTGGATGATCTAACTACTATTAGACAGTGTTGTCATGGGACAAGGACACGGACAGCGGACAGTCCGGAATGGGACATTTGGGACATGTCCACCCAAAATTTTTTTTGTTCCGGACACTCAGCGAATCAACACGTAATCACCAACCAATAAAATTCATTGTATCTGTCGTAAATTATTATCATTTTCTACAAAATGCAAACCAAGTGTCTGTATAATTCCCACAATTTGATTGGTTTTACCCAGCGAACATGTCCCAGACAGGACCCCAGACATGTAGTACAGAGGTCATACATTACGCATTTCAGCAAAAACCCCCAAAATTTAAAAAGCAAAAAATCAGTTTTTGGCAATTATCTTGGCATCCAGAAGTCCAATTTGAATGAACTTTTTTAAAATGAAGCTCTCAGTGAGGCGCATCTAACAAAAAAAAGTTCATTCAATTCTGATTACTGGATCAAAAGTTATTTAAATAAATAGATTTTGTCATTTTCAGCAAATTAGATCAAAATTGGCCAAAATCCAGTTATGACCTATATGAGAGATGNAAAAGTTTTAGATGGAAGAACACCACATTTCGCCATAGTGATTTTCATATGTAATTTGCATCTTTGAGTTTATATAGTCGGCCAATCGTTTTTGACGATATCTCGCCATCCACTAGGTCAATTTGGATCAGCTAACCACCATTAGATGTGACTCGACGAGCGCTACAACTTTCAATTAGTGGACATGTATCGTTAGCTTAGTAAGAAAAAAGTTTTAGATGGAAGCACACCACATTTCACCTATAGATGACCATAATGAGGTATTTTATTTATAGTCACACCTCTTTACAATCACCAAAATAGGGTGCGACGGACTTGGTGATTATAGAGAGAGACAACTGTATATATGTAAACTTTCATAAGTTTTTAGTATATAAGAAAATCGTAAACTTACGTAAAATTTAGTGTAAAACTACATAAGTCTTATGCTGTGTAAGAAAATCATAAATTTACATAATATTTTTATATAAATTTACGATTTTCTTATGGTAGGTAAGAATCAGCTATAATATGCAAATGATCAAAATATCGCAATAATTACAGATTTCTCACGGTCTGATTAAAGTTTTATCAAAAATGGCAAAGTAAAATGGAATTTTTTTTTATTCTCATTATTAAGCAGCGCCATTTACTGTTTATTATACACTTGTATAAGAAATTAGTAGATAATTAATCTTATATTGTGGGTAATTGTTCTTGTGCTTATTCTTGTACTTGCACTAATTGTTGTAATTGTTCTTGTTTTTGTACTTGTTTTTGCACTTGCACTTATTTTTGTTCTCAAACTCGAGCAAAACGCTTTCAAATTCATAAAACATTTAATTGACTTTCTTAGCGTAATCAAACAACAAATGTAAATTTTGCAAATTCATGTTTTACAATTTTTGAGAGTTGTTTAAGGGCATTAATAAGTGTGTTAAAAATGATATTAATTACTCAAATATTATAATTATAAAAAATAATATAATAATTACTCGCTGTGATTATCATTATAATTATCTTACTGTCTTACGAGTTTTCTACATTCGTGGGGACGACCAATCAAAAACATGATCTGCTAGATTTAATAATTTTTTTTTACACAGATATATATAAATAGATAAGTATTTTTTATTTACATTGTTTTTTTTTCACCGTTGCTGTGTTACTAATCATGGTTCTTAATTTTTATCTTCTTTTCACTAGTGTCTTGGCTATTACCTTGGCTTTTTCTTTTGCTAGTGCTAGAGCTTTGACCCAGGTCAGAAAGTAGTGACCCGGGCGGGTCAGATATTAATCCGGGTCATGACCCAGGTCAATGGGTCAGATTCATGGTAGGAACGTTCTGAGTATGGTTCCGAAGTTCAGTTCAGTTCAATAGAGGTTCAGGTTCAGGTTCAATGAACCTGAACCTGAACCTGAACCTGCTCTAAAAGTTCAATACTGAACTGAACCTGAACTTAAAA
>QKWP01000307.1:40374-70481 GCA_003550325.1 Gigaspora rosea
AAACCTAGAATTACTAGTTCATATGAACACCTGACTGAACCTGAACATGTTCATGAACTTATGAACTGAACCTGAACTGAACCTGAACCAGCTCTAAAAGTTCAATACTGAACCTGAACCTGAACATGTTTTAAAAAATGTTCAGGTTCAGGTTCAATACTGAACCTGAACCTGAACCTGAACTTAATCTAAGTTTAGTTCAGTTCAGGTTTATAGGAACACTAGTTCTGAGTGCCCTGAGTTTGTAGATCGTTACAATACATTTTACAGTCCTTTTTTTGGAAGCTCAGGTAGATTATCTCATTTGTGAGTGTAATAAATAACTTGGTTTTCGTATTGTACTATAATAATATCAGTTAAATCATTCTAAACTCGACCTTCATGTTATATTTACTTACCGAAGTTACAAGTAAATTATAATCACTACTTTTACAAAATTTTTTGTATTGAGCAAAAAAAACGTAAAAAAAGTTTTAATAACATTAATGTATGAGAAGAAATTAGTTCGTATAGTTTTTTTATTTTACAATTTGCATAGATATCCTTTAATAATTGAAAGTATATGAATAGTGTTAATTAATCATGCGATTTATTAATAATATTATTGTAGGTGCTTTTATAATATGATAAGAAGTTTATAGATAAGATGTAATAAAGCTCATAGGTTTCTTATTAGAAAGATAGTTGTGTAAGATAGTACATATATAAGATATTAGAATTTGAATAGATGTAGAATTAGATGTAGAATTAGATGTAGAATTAGATGTAGAATTAGACGTAGAATTAGACGTAGAATTAGATGTAGAATTAGACGTATATAGATTATTAAAATTTTGTAAATTAAATACTATAAATATTTTAACTAAGCCTAACACCGAGTTAATTATAAATTTTAACTATTCTTAATTTTATTGTAAATTTTTATGTCTGATATTTTAAATTAAAGAATTAATATTAAAAATAGAGGATTAGAGTAGGGTCAAGACTAAAATAAGTTTTTTTTTATAGTGCTGAACATTTTACCTAGTGCACCAAATACAGCCATTTTTGAGTTATGATTATGTTAACCAGAGGGCAAATTAGCAACACTCAATAATTCCAATTTAAATTATTAATACTGTAATATAAATACGTGCTTGCTTATCTAACAGTAACGACGACCTGGATCACTATTTTTTGACTTGGGTAAGACCTTTATAATGACCTGAATAATAACTTTACTATTTATTAGTAAATTATTTTAGTTAAATTGCGTAATAAAGCGTTTTTGCCTATTTTGAATTCTGACCCGTTTGACCCGGGTCAGAGCAATTTTTGACCCATGACCCGCTGGGTCAGGTAACCCGTACAGGTCACCAGACCTGGGTCAAAGCTCTAGCTAGTGCCTTGGCTTCCTCTTTTACTAGCCTTGGCTTCCTTTTTCGCTGGTGCCTTGGATTCTTTTTTCACTGGTGCCTTGGCTTTTTCTTTCATTGGTATTTTGGCTTTTTTTTTTATTGGTATCTTGGCTCTTCCTTTTGCGATAAGTTTTCCTTATGTTTGTATTGTGTTTTTCTCATTTTTTACTGAATTACTATTTTTTTTTGTATGTCTAGCATCGTCCTTTCGTTGGTGCCAGTGTGCTTTGGTGTCGTTACATGTTGTTTAACAGTGTTGGTGTTTGGGCTTGCTAGTATCGTTATATCATCATTTAATAGCGTTGGTGTTTGGGCTTATACTGGTGTGTTTATATCATCATTTAACATTGTTGGTGTTTGGGCTTTTGCTGGTATCATTGTTTTTTGCGGTATTTTGTTTCAGTTTTGGGCGATTTCGCTGGTGCCTTGGATTTTCTTTTGTTGGTATCATGGCTCTTCCTTTCGTGATAAGTTTTCTTATGTTTGCATTGTTTTCTCATATTTCTTTACCGAATTACTAACTTTTTTTTGTGTCTAGCATTATTGCATGATTCTTTCGTTGGTGCTAGTGCCATAGTTCATTTGTATTATTATTTCAGCTCCTTCTTGTCATTTGTTGGTTCTTATATCACTTTTACTGGTGCTGCTGATTTGATGTATGATTCACTAGTATAGTTACGTCGTTGTTTAATGGTATTGGTGTTTTGGTGTTGTTACATTGTCATTTAATGGTATTGGTGCTTTGGTATCATTATGTCGTTGTTTAACGGTATTGGTGCTTTAGTGTCATTATGTTTAATGGTATTGGTATTTGGGCTTTTGCTGGTATCATTACATTGTCATATAATAGTGTTGGTATTTTGGCTTTTGCTAGTGTCATTTGTTGGTAGTATTTTGTTTCATGTTGGCTTGTTTTTTAGCAGTTAGTTTCCTTGGTATAAAATAGTAGGTTCTTTAGCGGGTTCGTTATGTATCGAGTTCATTACATTTAGTTTAGAGTTAGGGTTAGATTAAATAGTATAGTTGTTCTAAGTTAGGGTAGGGTTAGCATAAGAGTTTGGGAAGGATTAGGGTATAATTTAGTTAATCAATATCAATAAGTTAATGCTAGCCAAAAAAATTGATATCTAATATCAGATATATAGTTTAATAAGTGAATGAATAAATCATGTACCGATTTAATGATCATATCGATCACGTAAATCCAGATATTTGCATATATATGGTAATCGTCCATGATATAAAGATGCAGATGTATTATTTTCATAAATTTGCATAAGTAAATACGCATATTTTTTTTTAGTAATGTAGTTTTACGAATGTTTTCATTAGTTTTCGACTAATTATGTTATACTATATTTTAAACTTACTATTCCGTAAATGTTCATAATTATTACACCTTCATAATACTCCGAAGTTACTATAGCATAAACTTTCGTAATTATTACCCCTACGTAATACTCTGAACTAATCAAAAGTTTTTTGTAGGTTTACCCTTGTATAAAAACTTACGGAGGTTTACATATTTTTTTTTTGCTAATGTAGCTGCCTTGTCTTTACAATTTAGAACTACTAACTCAGACTTTTTTCCATTTATTTTAATGTCATTCAGCTGATAAAACTTATTAGCAACTGCTAGAATATTTTTCATATCTACTTTAGATTTGGCGATCCACATAGTATTATCTGCATACATCAGAACAGCCTGTTGCAGCTTTTCTTTCCTGCATTTTCCCATGGTTAGGTTAGTAGGCCACTCTACCTCTATAGAGTATCCTAGTAAGTTTTGTTCTTGTATTGTTATGAGCAGCGGGTCATAGTGTTACAAGTGACTATAGCCTTCTATATAGTACTTGCAACACAGCACAGAGCGACAGGGATCTTGTAAGGGTCAGAGAAGATATGAAGTGGTGTGGAAGTGAAATATTACTTCACTAGAGCGGTTCAGTTTATATTTATTAAATAACAAGAGTACTATTTATTTGCAAAGATATATTTTATTTATTTAGATAATAATATTCAAGAAATACAATTAATTAAGTGTTAGAGGGAGGTGAAGGGAAGTCTGAGTCTAAGCTTGAAAGCTTGTAGATAGAGAGTCAGAAAGCTAGGGTTTATATATCTTTTGTAAAACTCATAAAACTAATAAAACTAATAAAACTAATAAAACTAATAAAACTAATAAAACTCCTGTTGCGCAATTGTGTCTTGTATTTTTACATTTATTTGTTTACAATTGCTAGGCTCTAGAATGTTCTGAAAATAGAACAAGAAAGTTGTTCTATAACATTTCCATCCTCTTTAAGAACGAACTCCGTGAGTTCCCAATTCCATTAATTCGGCGAATTCTTCATCTGATAGCTTATTCAAGCTATTGCGGGAAATATACTGTGTCTGGTATAATTTTGATAGTTCCCAACAGTTGAACATTTAATAAGCTCTCTCAGCACATCTCCAAGTCTAAAATTTCTATATGATCCCAATATAGTTTTCATAAGCCTTCTTATTTCTTTTGTTCCCTTGTAATTATTCTTAAAATTTTGTCGAAGTTTTCCAAAGTAATAACAAGCTTCTAAGGTTTGTATTTGTCTTTCTCTTTGGCTTCTACGAGTCTCTTGGTTCAGCTAAGAATTATTTCATTTGCTTGATCCTTCCAAGTGAATGTTAGAAGGGGATCTGCTCTAACAACAGAGACAGTTTCAGTACTCATCAAATTTTCTTTGATTCTTGTCAGGCCAGAAACTGGTACTAAGTTTGGCTCATGTGCTTCGTTGTTATATGGTTCATTAGCTTTCTTTAATAGCGTTAATTCCTCATTTGGAGGTAGTTCAGTAATTGGTTCAGTGTAGTCATTGAGGAGGTCATTTTGTGAGGAGTCTGGATCTTCTGTGGGAAGTTGTAGGGAAAGTAAAATAGTATTTCCATCTGTTACTAGAACTTGATTTCTTGTAATAAGAAGACTATTACTAAAGGCCAAAGGGTCTTGATTCCAATCTATAATTAATGCAGTCAGACTAATTAGAGTTTGAGGTTGAAGGTTAATAGTTTTTATTTTAAGGATTAAAGTTTTGTTATTGAGAGAAAAAGGAAAAGAAGAAATGTTTTTAGAAGTTTCAATGGTAGAATAAAGGTGGCTAATTTAATAAAAATATTGTTGTACATGCTAAATTAAAGAATAGGGCTGTGTGTTTGTTTCGCGGTGTTAATCATGTGACTCAAAAATTCATAACGATGATCACATAACCAAAAACTTTCTTGCAGATCAAAAATGACGTCAAGTCTATTTGCGCTTTCTAGTGACGTTTTCGTACTAAGCTAAGCTTAGTTGAAAATATGCGGAATCTTCTGATAGGTATATATTCAAAATTTCTGCTCAAACGGAGCAATATTAATCGACTTTCTTAGTAGCAAACGTTCTACGAATTCAAAAATCTGATTTTCTATATATTCTAAAGTTTTTATTTTTAAACAAAAAGGGTCTAATTTGGACAAAAGTGGGTAAACTTAGATTCTAAAAAAATTATGTCCGTCATACACAATAAATTAAGAGGAGATCAAGGGGTAACACTGTATTTCCATCCGTTTTAAGAATTTCTCCCTGGAAATTCTAAATGACAATCATAGGTTGCCAATTCTGTTTCTCGTAGTACTTAACAAGACAATCACTATTGTAATACTGCTTTAATGTTTTTCCATTCATTGTGCACAGTTTATAGGCGCCATTATTTAATTTTTCTTTAACAATAAATGGTCCTATTCTTTTCTCTTCAAATTTTGCAAAGCAAGAGGCTTCTATGTCTTTTCTTTGTACCCAAACTTTTTCTCCAACTTCAAATTATTCTTTTTGTATTCTGGAGTCAAATCTAACTTTCTGTTTCTTTTGGGATTTAATTGTATTTTCTCAGGCAGTATTATGTTGGTATGGTAATTCTTCTATTAATTCAAAGGCTCTTTGTAATATGCTGTTCTCTAATGATATTTCTTCATCTGAGTCAACTGGGTCTACTGGAATAACAGTTTCAATGGGCAGAATAGCTTGTCTACCATATACTAAGTGGAACAGGGTATATCCAGTGGTTGCATGTCTCTTGGTTCTACATGCAAATAGTACAGCAGATATGTTCATGTCCCAATCTTCAATATTTTCTGTAACTTTTGCAAGAGAATTGCAAAGTATTCTATTTAATCTTTCAACCATTCCATTGGTCTGGGGATAGTAAGGTGAAGAGAATATGTGTTTTATCAAAAACTTTTCACACAATATTCTAACAACTTCACTAGTGAATTTCTTTCCATTATCAGAAAAAATAATCTTGGGGACTCCATGCCTACACACAATTTCTTCAAAAATGAACTTCGCTAGAGTTTCTGCACCTGCATCTGGTACAGCTTTGGCTTCAGGCCAGCTAGTAAGATAATTAGTTGCACCAATAATGTAGCAATTGTTGCGAGCAGTTATTGGTAGAGGTCCTACTAGGTCTATACCTATTAATTCAAAGGCTCTTCCAACTTAATGGGGTGGAGACTTTTACTTTTGCCTCGTTTTTGGCAGACTTCACAGGAACGAACATAATTTTGAACATCTTTGTACATTTGGTCCCAAAAGTATCATTCAGATATTTTATAGTACATAGCATCTGTTCCTAAATGTCCAGCGGTAGGATGACTATGCATCATATACAAGATAGGTTCAACTTCGGTCCATTTGATTACTCTAATAGGTTTGTCTGGGTCTTTTCAATTCTTTTTATATAATAATTTGTCTTTTATTTTATAATATCTAGATTGATTAATAATTGTCCATTTTTCATTATCCGTTAAATTAGAGGGAAGTGTGTCTGTTTCTAGATATTTTATTAAATTTTGGTATTGGTCTAAGTTCATATAACAGCAGTAGTAGAAGAGTGTGTCTGGGTCAGTAATCGAGAGAGAGTATCAACATTAGAATGGATTCTTCCAGGTTTATGTACAATAGTAAAATAATAGGGTTGGAGTTTCATCATTTAGCGTCCTAAACGTCCTTTTGGTTGAGAAGACTTTAACCATTTGAGAGCAGAGTAGTCTGTAACTAGCGTAAAATGGCTTGTACCAAAATATTTGTTAAAATGTCCAATGGCCCATACTATGGCAGCACATTCCAATTCAGTTGCTCCATAGTTCATTTCTTCCTTTTTCAGGCTTTTACTTGCATAGCAATAGGGTGTTCCTTTTTATTCTCAGATATCTGGCTCAAGGTGACTCCGAATCCAGTATAGGAGGCATCAGTAGCTAGAATAAATTCTCATTTATAGTCAGGATATATAAGGATAGGAGCAGTAGTCAACTGATGTTTCAGTTTATCAAAATCTTTTTGACATTAGTCATTCCATTCATAAGCATTGTCCTTATGTAGCAATTGATTAAGAGGATGGGCAATAGAGGAGAAGTGTTTAATGAATCATCAGTAGTATTCAGCAAGGCCTAAGAATGAGTGTAGCTGGGTAACACTTTTTGGAGGTTGGATTTTCTGAATGGCAATTATTTTGTCTGGATCTGAGAGATTCCTTTTTCTTCTATTATTTGTTCTAGAAAAGGTAGGCGTTTCATCCAAAAATTACATTTTTCTATGTTTAACTTCAATCCTGCTTCATGTATCCTGGTGAATACTTCTCTTAGATATTTAATATGGTCATCAAATGTTCGTGAGAAGACAGTAGTATCATTCAGATATACTACCACATATTTGTAGGCTATGCCTTTGTAAACTTTATTCATAAGGCATTGAAAGGTAGCAGGGCATTACATAGTCCAAAAGGTATAACATTAAACTCATAGATTTCGTATCTGGTAATGAAAGCAGTTTTCTCTCTATCTTTTGGGTGTACTTTTACTTGCCAGTATCCACTCATAAGACCAAGGGTGGAAAAATAGGTAGCTCCAGCAAGTGAGTTAAGCATTTCATCTATTTGAGGCAGAGGGTACTGGTCCTTTTTGGTAACGGCATTGAGTTTTCTATAATCTACACAAAATCTTTTCTTTCCATTTTTCTTTGTTACTAACACAACAGGAGAGGCCCAAGGGCTAGAGGACTCTTTAATTAACTTGTTATCTAGCATTCATTGTACCTCTTCATTAATAAATGTTTGTTCAGTTAGAGGTACCATATAAGGTCGAGAACAGACAGGGGGTACATCGTCAGTAAAAATTCTATGGGTTACTAGGTCAGTTCTACTTAGTTGGGTCATATCTTTTGCAAAAGGTTAGCAAATTCAAGAAGCAATTGTCGAAATTGGGCTCCTTGGTGAGTAGTTAAAGGTCCTACTTTTGGTTTTATTTTCTAAGTCACAGTATAAATTTCTCGAATAATTCTGGATCTAGAATTGTCTGTATCTTCGAGTAGTTTTTGATCTTGCTCAGGATGACTCAAAAATTTTGAGCATCACCATTATTAAAATTGGATACAGGGGTAGCAGAGGAAGAGGATTCATTATACAAATCCTTTAGTCGATGATGGAAGTTTTCAAAATAGCTACCTCGGGCTTGTAGTTCCTTTATGGTCTGGTTCTGGTGTTCAAACGTTTTAGCTTGTTCCTGCAGCAGAGCAATAATTTGGGCCTGTTGCCTAATTTGTTCCTGAAGGAGTGGAACCAGGTCCGCTGGTTCTAAAGTTGTTGCCGCAGTTTTTATTGGTGCAATGATAGATGATTCTGGTATCAGGGAGGTTGGAGAAGATAGAACTTCTGGGTCTGGAGGAGGGTGAAGTGCTTCATAACATTCCTTACAATAGGAGTCAAATTGTTCTAACTCAGTGTTCTTTTTGGCCATAATACATTCCTTACAGAGTCTAACGGTTCCTTGGAAATTTCTTTGTAAGATTTCTATTGCTTTCCTTTGGTCAAAATCTGGATGACTAGTGTTAAAAGATTCTTCTAGAATTCTTTTTAGAGTTTCCTCTTCAGTTTCACTCAATTGTACTTGGGAAGCTCTCATAATAACATTGACTTCATTATAGGTATAGTCTTGGTTAGATAGGTCAGCGGCCTGCGGCACCAGAGCATGAGCGAGGTCTTCATCACTTCCTCCAATCTGTATCTGGGCGAGTTGATAAATTCAACTTTGGTTAAGGTCGTATGCATGTCCTGCATTTTTGGTAGATTCGGTATAATGGTGTACTCGAGTCCATAGGTTGTAGTTGGGATTCCATTCTACATCCTTAGCAGCTTTATATGCATATAACATTCGAGGTTGCAGAACTGAGTATCCTCTCAAATAGAGTCTAGTTTAATCATCTTGGATCTAATACTTTGCTCTCTACAGAGCTTACATTCCATTAGCATTTCTTGGCCTTCACCATTGGTAAAAAATTCTATACTTCATGGGTCTTCTGGATTTAGGTCTCGGTGGAAGTCAATCTAACATCCTTTGCAAACCAAAGTTTTTCCAAGGGTCGGATATCTTCTGGTCTGTTTGGTACCTTGCATTTACAGCAATGGTGAGTTCTGAAAGGGGAGTGAGTAGTTAGCATTTAGTATTCATGTCCTGAGGTTGACATCCATATTGATATTGTTGGTTTTCAAGAATCTGGATCATCAGGAGCAGTTAGCACTGATATGTCCATACTGTCTACATTGATAACATAGATTATCAGGACAGTCCTTATACAGGTGTCCGGGCTGAGAGCAGGTTTTGCAAACATTCTGTTTGGGAGCTTGTTTAGGGCAATGTGCAGCCAGGTGTCCATAGCGACGACAACGATAACATTCATTGTTTGGGCAGTCAGCATAAAGGTGATTTTAGAAGTAGCAGTGCCACATTTCTGTTTAGTAAAAGAGGCGCTTGGTCTAGATCTGTGAGTAACTGTTGTCCAATTATCAGGTTCAATTTTTACTACATAAGCTTCTTTTGGACAGAGATATTTTTGTTCAAACTTTTCCAATTCCTTTTCATTAGTGATTGTAGGTTGGGCAGGTAAGGGTTGATCATGCTCATAAGTAGTGGCACATGGATTTTCTTTTTGTTCTATCTAAGAGTGTAAGCCTTATTTTTCCAACTGTAGGTGGCATTTACTTTTTGTGACTAGTCATTTCCTAAAAGTAATGAGTATGAGGTATTATTTATTACTTCAACATCCATAGAGATGGTAGTTCCTTCAATTTCAATAGGCAAATTTTTAATTATGCCTAGAGGTCGAACAGAGGGTCCAGTAGCTGAGACAATAAGGCTGGAAGAAGGTGCTTCTATTTTCAATCCAAGTTCTTTTACAACTTGGCTAGAAATCATACTGACAGCAGCACCACTGTTAATTACAGCATGGTAAGGTTTCCCACTTAATTTAATATTGCACTTGACAGGAGTAGTATAGGTAGGTATCTGGATCTGGGTAGTTCAGTCAGGGATTTTACCAAAAATGGAAATTGATTCTGGAATGTTCTCTTGAGCGATGATTGGCTTACAATTATGCTTTTTGGCTAAAGTTTTTCACCTTTTCACGATACTTAATCGTAACTGATACTACATACACAATAGAATAGAGAACTTGTAGTTTTAGGATCAATGAAAGATCAGTCGAGATCAACTCTTTTTAATAAACTAGATGAGACCCGAAAAAACCTTATGATTTTGCTAAAGTTAGTTTAGTTTCTATGTTTCTTTCTCTCTTTTTCTTAGATTAACATTGAACATTTCTGCAACATCATAAAGCTCTTAAGGCTCTAGTGCGTAAGTATTATATACTGTAGCTTGGCAGCCTTCACTTGCACTAAAATTGGTTTAATCAACTTCGAATGTAAATCCATAATTAAGCTTTAGTTTTCTTTTTTTTTTTGTTAATTTAATTTTATCTTTCTAACATTTTAAGTTTTTTTTTTCTAGGCATAGCAATTACAACAAGATTTAGATGCATTTATGGTTGCCGAATAGATAATATTTCAATAATGTTTCATTTAATTTAATCAAGTTTTATTGAAAAATATAGACAAAATAATAGGATTGTATTATCATTGATATCTCATGTTTGATCAAACAGAATCGAATAATTTTTATACCATTCGATTCATCTTGATGAGATGAATCGAATAGTATAAAAATTATTCAATTCTGATCAGTATTTGGCAAGTTATCTTCGTATTTGATATTTGTAAAAAAATAGAATAATAGGTTATCTATTCTAAGCAAATTGATCTTTATACACCAAATAAAATTGCTCGCAATACAGGTTTAACAGATTTATGTATAACTTTAAAATTTTGGAAAATTGGATAATTTTTTATTAATAAGAATTCACTACTACGCAATAATAATTTTTTCATTTTTGAAGCTATAATTTGATTGGCTGATAAACATGTGATATTATGTCATTTAAACGTGACAGAAATGTCTAGAAATGCTTGATTGACATTTTCATACCATAAATAGTAGGATTGACACTGCCCATATTTGGTAAAATCCCTGACTGTAGTTTTGGGATTTTCAACTAAATAATTGGCGACAACAGTTCTAATAGAGCCATTAACCTGATAGGCTTCGAATTGTTTATAGGTATAATCATTGACAGTGTCAAGAGTGTAAGCATCATGAGGATAGGGAGTAGATGATCGATTGCGAGATCTGGATCGATCAGAGGAGCGATGGCTTCAGTTATTTCTGTATCTATCACGACTGGCTCCGACTTCTAGATTGGTCATATCCAGAACGGTTATAATTTCGATCCCTGGATTGGCTTCTGTTTCTGGATTTGGATCTGTTATAGGATCAGTTATTTCTAGAGGAATAGTTACTGTTTCTACCTCAGGGTCGGTATCCTTGGTAGTCCTTTCTGTTGTCTTGGTATCGAGTATGGCAATTCCGGATGAAATGTCCCTTTTGTCCACAATAATAGCATGTGGCATTTTCAGCATTGGATTGGGATCGGTTCTTGCTTTGGTCAGTGTAGTAGGCAGGAGTAACAGTAGGAGAAGCAGCTTGTTTCTCAACCAGATTTATACTGAGCTTAGCAATTTGTTCAGTAAGGCGCTTAATAGCTTGGTTGGTATCATTAGCATTATGTTCAGAGGCCATCATTCATCCTGTTTCCCATTTATGTGCCTCAGTAATGGTAGCAACCAAGTTAGCAGGTTCAGCAGCTTGAACATTCATAGCATATTCAGGTTGTAATCCTTGAATAAAGAACTGAATCATGACTGCAGCTGGGAAGATGTTAAAGGGGGTCTACATGTCCCTTCAATTGTTTAAAGCGGCTAATGTACGTATCAACAGTATCTGTGCCTTGTTTGATTTCAAAAAGTTGTTTTTGCCAGACAGCCTTTTGCTTGGTAGTGCTAAATTTTTCTTTGAACAGGTGAGTAAAGCTATAGACATCAACACCATTTACATTCTGGCCATGCCAGTTGTGATGGGAATGAGTTGGGGCATTAGCAATGCTAGAGAACCATTTCTGGGCATTGTCCTTCATATAAGCAGCAGCTAACTCCAATTGGCGAGCAGGGCTCCAATGGTTGGCCTTGGCAGCTCATTCAAATTTCTCAACCCAGATAACTGGGTCCTGAGTTCCATCACTCCAATAAAAGTCAATTTTGATTAGAGATTTTTCACCACCTTGTCCAAGGGCAGTCGCAAGAGTGGTTATAGTGTGTACAGCATCTTGTAAAGCTTGATCTCTTATATTTAATTCTGGTCCTTGTTCTTCGTCTTCTATAGTTCCTTCTTATTCTGGTTCCAAGTGTACTTCTTCTTCTTCTAGTCCTTGATAATTTATTCCTTCTTCTTCAGGTTCTTTTTGATAATTTATTTCTTCTTGTACTTCTGTTAATTCGTCTAAAATTCCGTCTAAATTTATTTCTTCTAAATTTTCTTCTGCTAAATTTATTTCTTGATGGATTTCTGGTTCAACAATTGCTTGGTCAGGATAAGCTCCAATTATCTGGGGCTGGACAATTTCAAGTTGAGGATTAAAGATTTGACGTTGATGTTGTAAAGAAGGAGTGCGTAGAGAAGTATTATTAGGTGCTAAATGGGTTTCAGGATAGACTTCAGTAACTTAGGTAGAGGGGAAGTGGTTGTGGTTTGGGGTGTACGTTGAAAATATACGGCTGGGTTAAGATTTTGTATGAATCAAGCAACTCAGTTTGGAAAGGGAGTATGTTGGATAGGAAGAGGATTGTCAAAGGGAATTTCACTAAGAGAAGAAGTTGGAAGTGCAAGTGTAGGAAAAAAAGGTATTTGAGAAGTATCTTTGTTGTAAGGTGCTAAAGTAGTAGTGTAAGTAGAATGAGAAGTTCCTGCTTGGTTATCTAAATCTTCTGGTTGTAAAGTACGTACAGGTCTAGAGCTAGGTGTAAGATTAAATTCAAGATCGTCAGTAGTTTGAATTATAGGTGAAAGGTAATCAAGAGTATCAATAATGTGGCCAAGGGGAGGAGTAGAAGTGGTAAGGCCTTCGATATAGTGGTCAAAGATATTTGCTGGAAAATCTGCTGGTAATGTAGGGGCAAGAGTATATCGAGTGAATCGTCAAAGTATATCAGCAATAATCTCTTTAGAGTCCAAATAAGGATTATAGTATCAGCAGCTAAAAACAATATCACGAGCAGCAGCTCTACAAGTATTATAGCTGTTTGGATGGGTTAAAATGAAAAAGGCGTCAATGGTAACTTGTGAATATCAGCCAGCAAAATTAGTATCCCTGTAATCATTCCAAAAAACGGTGAAAGTTTCGATGGTAGCTATAAGGTGGATAGCAAATAGTACAAGATAAATATGGATAACTGAGCTGGAGAACGGTGGTAGCAAGAGCAGATGGATGGTTAGTGTCATGTGCTTCAATTTGTTCAAGATGAATTTGGTAGGCTCTATTTACTCTAGTCATAAAGAGACCTAAAAGTTTGACAACTATATATTTTTTAACTAAAAAAGGTGAGAAAATAGGAGAGAGTTTCAATGTACTAACTAAGAGGTAAGAGGATTTCTAATCTGGTTCTAAAACTAATGAAAAATTAACAAAACAAAAATACTAAAACAAAAGACAAATGCTACAAAAGCAGAGGCTTCAAGTATGCCCTTCTGAATGAATCTTTTTTAATTCAACAAGAAAATACTGGTGCAACAAATGCAAGAGGCTTCAAGTATGCCCTTCAGAACCAATCTTTTTCAATTCAACAGGAAAACCAAAAACAATCACTTAATTAGAAGAAAGGGGGTGAGAGAGAAGGCATCCAAGAAAATCTTTGCTAAGATGGAGGAAGAGAAGTTCTAGCGTTCCGGCTATTTTAAATGATTTCTACCAGAAGGCACCAAAATGTTACAAGCGACTATAGCCTTCTATATAGTGCTTGCAATACAGCACACAGCGACAGGGATCTTGTAAGGGTTAAAGAAGATATGAAGCGGTGTGGAAGTGGAATATTACTTCACTAGAGCGGTTCAGTTTATATTTAGTAAATTACAAGAGTATTATTTATTTGCAAAGATATATTTTATTTATTTAGATATAATATTCAAGAAATACAATTAATTAAGTGTTAGAGGGAGGAGAAGGGAAGTCTGAGTCTAAGCTAAAAAGTTTGTAGGTAGAAAGTCAGAAAGCTAGGGTTTATATATCTTTTGTAAAACTCATAAAACTAATAAAACTAATAAAACTAATAAAACTAATAAAACTAATAAAACTAATAAGACTAATAAAACTAATAAAACTAATAAAACTAATAAAACTAATAAAACTAATAAAACTAATAAAACTAATAAAACTAATAAAACTAATAAAACTTCTGTTGCGCAATTGTGTCTTGTATTTTTACATTTATTTGTTTACAATTGCTGGGCTCTAGAATGTTCTGGAAATAGAACAAGAAAGTTGTTCTATAACAATAGTATATAAGCTATACCAAAGGTAACACTACCTCTCCTTGATCATTCTGTCTTCTGCAACCACTTTGCTATACCCAAAAGCTGTTACCACTTCAATTTTTCTTTCTTTATATAAGTTAATCAAGAACTCAACAATATTTTTTGGCAGTTTAATTCTCTTTAAAGACAATTCTAACATTTCTAAGCTTACTGAATCAATAGCTTTTTAAATATCTTGTATCAAAACCCAAAGCTCTTTACTTTTTTCCCAGGCATCTTCAAAGATATTGTTGAGTATTTGTATTGGGGTATTAGTGCAATTTCCTGGTAGACCTGCATAGTTGCAGCCTTTTAGAATGTTTTTCCTTTTGAGTATTTGACCTAATCTTGTATTCAAAATGCGGACTGTTATTTTCCTAAGCGTTTTGAGGAGCATTATTTGGCAAATGTTAAATAAATTGAAATTTCAAAATTCACTCTTTGGGATTGGGTACAAAATTCCTTTCTTCCATTCGCTTGGGATCTTTTCTGCCCTTATACAAGAAATTGCAAATTCATGCAAGATCTTTTCAGGCTTTGGACCAGCTTTTTTAAGAAATAGGTATGTGATTCTAGTATCGTTTTCTCTAACACTTCATGCTATTCCTGCTTGCTTACTTCTTCAGATAAATCATCATACCATTTACAATCTATTTCTTGTAACGGTTTATAGGCCATGGTCTACCTTTCATTCATACCCCTTGTTTTGACCTTTTTCTTTTTATACTGTTTACAGAAGTGATCTGCTGCCCTTTCCTTTACTTCTTCCTCGTCAGTAACAATTGTTTTTCTCTTTCGTTATTTACTACTATTCTATCTAATATAATCCTATTACTATGTCTATCTAAAAGGCTATTTTAGTGTTTTGACCCGGATAGGTGTCACCCAGGTCACCCGCGGGAGGGTGGGTGATCCGGGTCAAGTTGTAATAGCCTGGTAAGAACGGGTGGGTCAACCCGCGGGTGACCTGTGGGTTGACCCATAGGTGACCCATGAATCAACCTACGGGGCACCCACGGGAAGAGACCCGATACAAATTAATACAAATTTATATCAATTATACAAATTAAACCAAATTTCTAAGAGAACTTACGTGATATTCTATAATGCTGCAATTCCGTAATACTGCAATGCCATGTCGCAATAACATTGTAACATTGCGATACCGTAACTACGGTATAATATTATAATGTTATAATTAAGTAAATAAGTCACTCCAAACTGGAAACTGATGAATATGTTATTATTTGCAATACAATCATTTTAATTACATTAATTATTCAGAAACATAAAAGTTATTTAAAGTGTATTCTGCAGCAGAATACAATAGTCATAATAAATTTTAAACATGTAAGTATGTATACATATATAAGCCATAAATGCTGTTAAAAATTATGTCATTTCCGATTAATTAGCTAAAGACGCTCTCAAACAATGACTTATAGACTGGTCTAATTGGCCATAAAAAATAAATCATGATGTTTAAGTTAAAATAAAACCTAGACCTACCCCTTTATTTATAGTCATTAGATGTACAAAATCAATGAAGTTGATAGAATCAAATTTGAAAAATATTTAATAGTGTATTATTTAAAGGAAACCATAAAG
Source organism: Gigaspora rosea (assembly GCA_003550325.1). Taxonomy (NCBI): domain Eukaryota; kingdom Fungi; phylum Glomeromycota; class Glomeromycetes; order Diversisporales; family Gigasporaceae; genus Gigaspora; species Gigaspora rosea. The sequence continues at coordinate 56,238 of QKWP01000307.1, forward strand.
CAGCTCAGAATTTTAATAAACAGTATTATAGCAGATAGTATTTCTGCATTACAGCAATATGGTATTATGGTATTACGGCTTTATGGCATTACGGCATTGTGGTATTATAGCTTTACAGCTCATAGCAATTACGGTAAAAAAATAAGACAATGCTATAACCGTATTAATTTGTAAAAATAATTCTACCACAAACTATAGGTTACACCCACCTGAGTCAAATCACTAGTCATATTAACTACTAAAGATTTTTTTGATTGACTCAGGTGACCCAACGGGTCACCCATCGGGTCACCTATCGGATGACCCGAATGGTGCCTTTTTTTGGACTAACACATTTCCACTCGGGTGGCACATGGTCCACCTGTCATGTGACCCTGGTGAAGATTTTTTAGACAGGTCAATTCACTAGGCTATTTATCATTCTTCTCTGGTCTGAAATTAACATATCCCTTCACTCCTCAATTCTTCTTTTTATTTCCTCTTTTTCTATTCTTCATTTTTCTGTTACCCAAAGGTTATATTGTTGTTTCCACTCTTCCCTTACTTTTTCTAAAATTTCTCTTTTCATCTTTGTGGTGTCTCCTGTTCTGTTATTATTAATTCTTGAAGGATTTTTACTATAGGATCCCTCTTCACTAAATCCATATTTTTCCCTAGATTGTGTTTACACCTTCTGCACACTTTGCTAAGTAATTTAACCTTATTTCTTAAAGTTTTAATCTCTATGTTCGAACTATCTTGTACTAACTCCTTCTTTTTGCGCTTCATGAAAGATGTTTTTTTGCTAACTCAATAATGCAGTTTTTGATGACTTTCCACTTTTTATTCAAATCATCAAGGTCTGTTTTCTTTTTCTTGTGAGTATTACTGGGGATATCTTTCCATTGCGCATTTAAGGTCTTATCCAAGTGTTGTATATAAGCTGTCTAATGTTCTTCCTCTACTTCCTTTATGTCTACTATTAGTCTTGTGGCGTTAGGGTTTGGTCTCTTAGAGCGACTTGTTTTTATAAGGCCTATGTCAGTTGTTATATTCGCTGTTACAATAACATGATCACTTGCTATAGTTGTTGACATGTCTATGTGTTGTACTTTCAAAATATTTTTTTTTAAGTTTCTTTGAAACCTATATATAATCAATACATGATTCCGTTTGACCATTACTCCAAGTATGCTCATATTTATCTGGGTTTATCCATCTGTATGCATCTGTAAATCCACTATTTTCAAGTTCTCAGAAGGTATCTTCTGTTACTTATTTCTTTTACCATCTCTACCTCTATGGATAGCTTCTTCCTGTCTTTCATAATTAAAATCTCTAGCTAAAATAAATCTCCTCTCTTTCTTCTGTTTTTCTTCAATTTTGTTTTTTAGAAATTTTTTAATTTCAGCTCTGGTTTTATCATCTGTAGGAGGAGCGTATACTATAATGATGCTGAAATCCATTTTTTTGAACATTTAAACTAGTTCTATGCCGTAAGCACCTAATTTGTTTACTTGGGCCACATGTCTTGCCCACTTGTTCCTAATTAGGATACCAATACTGAAACCTTTCTTCTTTTCCTCTATAGCTTTAGTCCAAAATTCTATTATGTTCTTTTCCTGATTTAAAAGTCATCTACCTTCCTTTTCTGCTAAATTAATTTCACAAATTCCTACAATATCCAGTTTGTCTTCTTCCATTAAGTCCAACAATGCTTCAAATTTTTCTTTGTTACTTCTAATTCTATTAATATTATGAAACCCAAACCTAAGTATGCTCAAATCCCTTTTAATGTTCTTATTATTACGGACACTAAACAACTCCTCTAGGTTAGAACTGGCCTCTTTTATTTTTTCTCTATTGTTTATTTGTAGTCCTGCTTAGGAGTCTTCTAGTTGTGAGGCCAGTTCTTCTCTATACATTTTAACTAGTGCGCCCATTAGGAGCATTAAGGGACCACTTCTTTAAGGTTTGGGTCCTTTTTAATGATATTGACTATACACTCTTTTATGTCTTTAAGGATTGATTTTGTAATCGCTTCAATTACATGTTATAGCTCTTGGTCACTTTCTACAATCTTTTGTTTCTCTTTCTTGTTTGAAGCTGACGATGAGCCTTTTGATTTAATCATCTCGTTATCCTCTTATTTATTTTTAACACTTTGGGTTACTCTTTCATGCTCTTTATAGTTTTCTATTCTATTTCCCATTTGGGACGGACTTTTAGGGTTTTCTACCCTTATGTTTAAATCCCACTAAAGTGCCTTGTTATAGTAGTAAATATTTTGTCGCGTCACTTTTTTTTTATCTTCATTTGTTTCAAACTCAACATCCGCTTGGCTCCTAGTGTTTCCATTTCTATTGTGAAAGATGTGTACCGCCTTTGCCCTAATTCTTCTTAGTTGTCTAATTAACAGCACCTCTTTTGTATTCGTTGGTAAGTTATTAAGCCTTGCGTGGAATGTTTTTCTTAATTCAAGTTGCTCTTTATCACTTTTACCTATAGTGATTTTTGCTAGATTTCCTTCCTTTAATGGCAGAACCCAAATATTTTCTATCTTTGCTTCAATTAACTTAAAGGAATCCTTATCTTTTCAATACAGTGTCTTCCTATTCTTACTGTATAGAATATAAATTTCATCTGGAACTCTTATTCTTCATTTAATTAGGGCAATTATTTTCTTTTTCGATATGTAGTATAGTAGATCCCATATTGTGCACCATTGTTCTCCCTTCTGTTGTATTAATTTTTCGTGTGGCAACTCTTCAATACTCTTTACAAACACAGGATTTTGACTCATGTATTCTGTTTCTTTTTTTTTCTTGATTTGGCTCACTTTACAGTGCCTTCGATCCTGTTATCTATCCTGTTGCTGCCTTCTTCTCCAACCTCTTTGTTTTTCGAGTATTTATTTTCTTCCTTATCAACTTCAATTATCTTCTTCTTTACTATGGGCTCTGTCTGCTTTTCCTCAAGGTGTGCTTCTATTATATTGAAAATTTCTGTTTGAGTTCACTGTTGCTATAGTCAATTTCACTCGTTTCCGTAATTGCAAATACTATCTTTTGGCATAGTTTTTGATTTCAACATCTTTAATGTATTTTGGTACCAGGCCCTTCTTTTTAGATTTTAGGTTCCGTTTACTGGCTGTTGATATTGTATCTAGTTATATGTTTCAATTGCAGTTTGAATTATATAGACTGTTTCAGGTTTCTCTATACCCAGAAATTCTGCAATTTTAATATCTCTCTTTAGTACTCTGTGGTGCTGTTCATTTAATATCAACATAATTTTTTGGTCTTGATGGCAAAATAGCCGATTAAATTTTTTGATGTATTCCATGATAATTTATATATTTTCTCCCAATAGGTCACGTGTTAAAGTTGTTTGAAGCTTGTTATTTCTACTTATTGTTGTATTGTATTATTATCTATTATTGAGGCTTGGTCGTAGCTATTTTTGTTTACTTGCACTTTTGTTTATATTGTCATACGTATTTGTTATTTGTTTATTGTTTACATATTTTGATCAGTTACGTGTTTGTTTTGTTGTACTCAACTAATCTACAATAAAGGTTTCTCTAATCACTACTTTTTACGAAAAAATCAGTTTTCCCAGAGTTGAACTAGTTCAAAGTGGTTTTTGTACTTTGTTGTTTTATAGTAAACTATTCCTGTTGCTTATAGCTATCTTCTGTTATAAAAGGTTCTCTATATTCTATGCTGTTTTTAATATTTTTGTTGATTTTGTTTCTGCTAAAATTTTGGTCACAGGGATTAGCAGGAGAAAAATGTATATTTACATTTATTAAATATACATTTTTAATTAATATTACATACTTTATTATATTACATATTATTTTTACATTATTACAAATATTTTAAACTACTTTCGCACTTTGTCGCATCTAATTCTATTACTATATACAAAAACTATTTTAAACACTTATTTTCGCTCACCTCACAGTTAGCTATAAAAAAATAAACTATTATATTTCTAATATTCGCTTATATTCACTTAAATTTGCTTATATTCACTCATATTCGCTTATATTCGCTTATATTCACTACTTCAAAAGTCAGATCGTTTTCTTGCAAAGTTCCAAAAGAAGTAAGGAATAAATTAAAAAAATAAACTAAAAAAAAACAAAAACAAAAAACAAACCCGAAAAAATATCAAAAAAACAAAACCAAAAAAAAAATAAACTATTATATTTGCTTATATTTGCTCATATTCGATTATATTCAATTATATTCGTTCATATTCGTGACTTCTTGCAAAGCAGGGTTGGGCAAGCTGTATATCCAGTGCTTTTTCACTGGACACTGGACGTTTCCAAATTGTCCATGTAATGTCCAGTACATGTCCAGTATCCAGTGACATATTTATAAAAAAATTTAATAAATAAATAAATTAGTCAAAGCACAACATATCTGGTCAGATAACTAGAACTCTCAGAGAATTGCTCTAGTTAATTCTTAAAAATATAGTTAAAATTTTATGATAATGCACTATACCTTTGATTTATTTTAATTTTATTTTTATTTAGTTTTAAAATTTAGTTTAATTATTGTATATTAGTCAAAAATTCTGTTAGCGCATACAGTGCATTTGAAAAAATTATTAAGCAATAAATATGTTGGCCACATAATACTGTATTTAACTAAATAAGATATATATGCAACCAATTTGCTTGCAATTGTAAAGGATAATATTTCAAATGATGTTAACCTTCCAAAGCAATATGCATGGTAAGCAGGTTTTGAGAGATATTAGGCTTGAAAACATTATAAATATTATATTATATAGCAGGAACAGGCTTAATAAATTAATTTTTTTAAGTTATCGATTTTAACAGAATTGGTTAATTATCTAGTTTATTTAAATTTTTTTGTTTAAAATTTTAAAAATTATAATTTTTTTTTAATTTTTGTTGTCCAGTGATTATTTTTCTTAATTCATTGCTTTTTACTGAACAATTAGAACACTAGACACTGGACAAATTTCCAATTGTTCAATTGTCCAGTTGCTCAACCCTGTTGCAAAGTGCCAGAGATGTTAGAATTGGTGTTCTTGTAAAGTGCTGGAAAAGTCAAGTTGTTTTCTTGCAAAGTTCTGAAAGAAGTAAAGGATAAATAAAATAAAATAAAAATAAAAAAAAGAAAACAAACAAAAAACAAAAATGTAAGCAAACTAAATAAAAAATAAACGAAGCCCCAAATCTCCATTTCTTTGAAATAAGAGTTCATAATCTTGCAATTCAGAAATCGTCGAAGGTTTTTGCAAAGTGCCAGAATAAAATAAATTAATAAAAATAAAAAAAAAACAAAAACAAAAAACATAAAACAAAAAAATAAATAAAGCGAAACCTTGCAAGAACTTCGAAAACTTGTGTTCTTGAAATTTAGAAATTACCAGAGAAATTAGTTGTGTGTTCTTGCAAAGTGTCGAAAGGCTAAGTTGGCTTGTACAAAGTACTAAAAATTATTGAATTTTTTGCAAAGTACTAGTGGTAAAGTGTAGAAATAAAATAAAAAAAATTAAAATATAAAAAAAAATAAAAATAAAAATAAAAAAACAAAACAAAACTAAAAAAAAATGAAATGAAACCAAAAAAACAAAGATCTAATCTGATCTTGTAGTACAATAATCGAAATTCATCGAAACACTTTGAAAATATTAGTCAAATGTGTTCTTGATATGATCCAGGTTACAGATTTACTAATTCCAAAATATTCGAAAGTATTTGAATTATTAAAAAAAACAAAAAAAAAAATGAAAAAAATGAAAAAAATAAAAAAAATGAGAGAGGAAAAAAAGGGAGAGAGGGATAAAAAGAAGAGAGAAGTAAAAGGGGGAGAGGATAAAAATTGTGCAAAATGGCTTTTTTTTTTTTAAGTTTTTTGGCACATTTTGTGGAATATATTTTTATGATCCTTGGTAGCTTGTGGATTAAACGGGCTTAAGAGATTTTGAACTTTTCAAAAAAATTTTTTTTTTATCTGTTAATCCAGTTTGAAATTTCGTGATGCGGTCAAAACACTATGCAATTGTTAAAGATCTGTTAATTGCTATATATCATTATATTAAAAAGTGAAAAAACCCCAAATCAAAGATCTAATTATAAACAAAAGATCTAATCTGATCTTGTAGTACAGAATTTGAACATTGTTGAACTATTTCAAACTATTTCGAAAAATCAGTCTAATGCATGATTCAGGTTACAGATCTACTAATCCAGCTTGGTTTCTTAGTTCTAAAATATTTTGAAAGGGTTCGAAATATATTTCGAAATATTTCGGAATTACTTTCATAATATTTCGAAAATTTGATATTTTAAAATATTTTGAAATATATTAGAGGAGTAACAAAAATCAGGTGATTTTTTAGGGGGGAGGAGGGTAAAAAAAGTTGAAATTATATATAAGAACCTGACTATTTATATATTGAGGAAGAGGGAGGGGGGTAGGCCTCTGATAAAAAATAATCAGGTGATTAATGACACTGCCCTTACGTAATATTTTGATTATATTATGGTTTGTAAGACCTTATATAAGATTATGCTAGAAAATTACTATAGGTGAAATGTGCCATGCTTTCATCTAAAACTTTTTTCTTACTAAATTAACATTATAGCCCAATAATTAAAAGTTGTAGAGCTCATCAAGATGTATCTAAGATGGTTAGATTATCCAAATCAGCCTAGTGGATGGTGAGATATCATCAAAAAACAATTGGCTGACTATATAAACTAATATTGTTTACATATTATATAGTCAACCAATCGGTTTTTAATGATATCTCACCATCTACTGGGCTGATTTGGATGATCTAACCACCGTTAGATGCGTCTCAATGAGTTCTACAACTTTCAATTAGTAGGCATATATAGTTAATTTAGTAAAAAAAAATTTAGATAGAAGCATGCTATATTTCACCTATAGTGATTTTTATATAATCACAGTCACAGATTTTTTTATAGTTGGCCAATTATTTTTTATCGATATTTTGCCATCCACTGGGCTAATCTAACCATGTTAGAGGAGCGCCAAAAATCAACTGATTTCCATTTACTATACCCCCTGCCTCCCTCTCCCCTACCTAACTGGTTTAATAGCCAATCAAATTTCATGGAAATATTTATAAACTTTAATAGTTAATAAATTTTAATCTACCGGTCCAATTTAGATGATTTAACTACCAAAATAATCCTCTCAAAGAGAGGATTCTAAAAAGCCCAAAATCTCAAAGATCTAATCACAGGATCATAAGATCAATATAGATTTGCATATTATTACCATATAGTATTTATTAAAGGGAATTGCTATTCGCACTATGGTTACACAAGATTTTCTATTTTTAGAATTTATGCACTTGTGTTACACAAAGGCCCAGTGCATTGTTTTTGCAAAAATAATTTTTGGAAACACGGCACTAATGTAGTATAATGTTATACATGTCTAATTTTGGTAACCTAACCCTGGGTCGTCCAGCATTAAGTTTAATGCTGGTGGGCACTATCATGATGACATAATTCCGGCCCAATCTAGCCAATAACTGTATATATACTAGATGCATATGTCCTAGATTTAGAGTTAGAGTAGGCCGGAATTCTTAACCCTGCCGGGGGCATTATCATAATAGTGCCCACTAGCATTAAGCTTAATGCTGGCCGACCCAGGGCTAGGTTGCCAAAATTAGACTTGTGTAACATTATACAACATTAGCAGTATGTAACCAAAAATTATTTTTGTGAAAACAATGCACTGAGCTTTTGTGTACCATAAGTGCATATATTATTTTAAATTCTAAAAATAGAAAATCTTGTATAACAATGATGCGAATAGCAAAAATCCATGGTGCGAATAGCAATTCCCTATTTAAAAATACTATTATATAAAAATTTTATTAGTTAATAACTTTTGACCCACTAGTCCAATTTGAATAATTTAACTACCAAAATGATCCTCTCAAAGAGAGGATTCTAACAAGCCCAAAATCACAAGAATCTAATCACAGAATCATAAGATATATAGATTTGTGCATTATTACTATATATATAGTATTTATTTAAAAAATACTATATAAGCTTATATATAATAATGCACAAATCTATATCAATCTTATGATCCTGTGATTAGATTCTTGTTAGAATCCTCTCTTTGAGAGGATTATTTTGGTAGTTAAATTATTCAAATTGGACCAGTGGATCAAAAATTATTTATTATATTCTATATAATATTTAATAGTAAATAACTTTTGATCTACTGGTCCAATTTAGAAGATTTAACTACCAAAATGATCCTTTTAAAGAGAGGATTTTAACAAGCCCAAAGTCACAAAAATCTAATTACAGGATCATTACTATATAGTATTTGTTTAGGGAATTGCTATTCACAACATGGATTTTTGCTATTCACACTATGGTTACACAAGATTATCTATTTTTAGAATTTATGCACTTGTGTTATACAAAGGTCCGGTGCATTGTTTTTGCAAAAATAATTTTTGGTTATACATTGCTAATGTTGTGTAATGTTACACAAGTCTAATTTTGATAACCTAATCTGGGTCGGCCAGCATTAAGCTTAATGCTAGTGGGCACTATTATGATAATGCTCCCAGCGTGGTTAGGCATAATTCCGGCCCACCCTAACCCTAAATCTAGCCAATCACTGTACATATACTATTGAACAATTGGTTTTTAGGGTTCCTTAATTTAGGGTTATGGTGGGCCGGAATTATACCTAACCCTACTGGGGGCATTATCATGATAGTGCTTACTAGCATTAAGCTTAATGCTAGCCGACCCAGGGTTAGGTTACCAAAATTAGACTTATGTAACATTACACAACATTATTGGTGTGTAACTAAAAATTAATTTTGCAAAAACCATGCACTGAGCCTTTGTGTAACATAAGTGTATATATTATTTTGAATTCTAAAAATAGAAAATCTTGTGTAACTATAATGCGAATAGCAATTCCCTTTAAATATATATTATATAAATAATATGTTGTATTAGCCAATCAGAATAAAGGACATATAGTAACCTGACTAGGCCAGAGACCCCCTCCAACCCTAAGAAATCAGCTGATTTCTGGCGCCCCCCTTAGATAAGTCTTGACAAGCTCTACAACTTTCAATTAGTTGACAAGTACCATTAACTTAGTAAGAAAAAAGTTTTAAATAGAAGCATGCTACATTTGCCTATAATTACTCTCCAGTTGATAGATGGATTATCAATTAAGTAATTTGTTTAAAATATAAAAATATATTTATGTTATTCAAACTCAAACTAGTTTGCAAACTTCAAATCAAACTTAAATAAAATTAGTATAGTATTTGGGTTTGGTTTGAATTTGATTATTTTTTATTTGAATTTGGGTTTGATCTCAAACTTTATAAAATTTATAGTTTGAGTTTGGTTTGATTTGGGGTTTGATCAAACTAGTGATTGGCGTCGTAATTCAAATCATGAATGTAGTAATGTAGTAATTATTTACTACAAAAAGTAGTAATTGTAATAATATTTACTACATGTAGTAAATATTACTACATGTAGTAATTATTATTATATATAATTTTTATTACCACAAGTAGTATTTATTACTACATGTAGTATTTATTACTACATGTAGTATTTATTACTACATGTAGTATTTATTACTACATGTAGTATTTATTACTACAAGTATACAATATTGGGCAAAAATTGTAGAATAACGGTAATTTGGCAAATGATTACCTGCCGCAGAGCGGCACGTGTAGCCAATCATTTGCCAAATTACTGTATTCGTCAATTTGCCCAATATTGGTGTTATCCGGCAATTTATGATCATGATTGGCTTTTTTGAATATCGAACTTGAAATAGAAAATCCAAAAAGGGACAGTGTATTTGCGGATCTTTTTTTTCATAAATATATGCGTTTTTCAGAGCAAAAGTAAAATGGCGCAGGAAGATCAGGCGCGTATGTGACAAAAGTGGTCATAGTATGAATTCAATTCATGATACCTTATTTCTTTTTATGAACATTTTTGCATTGTTCTTGATAGGTATTATTATACATATACAGCAGAACTAACCTGGTCTTTGTAAATAATTATTTAAAATAAATTAGAACCAGGGTTAAGTAATATTATATTACTATATATTACTTAATGTAGTAATACTACATTACTACATGTATAGTAAATAATACTACATTACTACATGTGTAGTAAATAATACTACATTACTACATGTGTAATAAATAATACTACATTACTACATATTATTACATGTAGTAAATAATACTACATTACTATATATTACTTCATGTAGTAAGTATTACTACATGTAGTAAGTATTACTACATGTAGTAAGTATTACTACATTTAGTAAGTATTACTACATGTAGTAAGTATTACTACATGTAGTAAGTATTACTACATGTTGTAAGTAATACTACATATAGTAAGTATTACTACATGTAATAAGTATTAATACATGTAGTAAATATTACTACATGTAGTAAGTAATACTACAATTACGGTTTAAAAAAGACCATGTAGTAATATATGTAGTAAATATAATTGTAGTAATTAGCCATTTACGACGCCAATCACTAGATCAAACTCAAATCAAACCCAGATCAAACTTCGGAATTCTACTTAAAATATAGTAAAAAACCTCATCATAGTCACAAATCACCTATAATCACTCTCACAAAAAAATTTTGATCTTTTATCAATTTTATTAATAAAAAATATTATATATGAAAAAAGAAAGTTATCCCGCTACCCTCGTTATAATTACAAATTTTGACTAAATATAGATTATAACATCTGATTGACCAATATTCATATTCATGTTTATTTAAAATATTCTATTAAAAATTCTTAAAGGTTTGACAACAAATAACTTTTGACACAGTGGTCTGATTTGGATGAAACAACTACCAAAATGTTCGTCTCAATGAGACGATTCTAATGAGCCTAAGAACGCTAAAATCCAATCACAGGCTCCTGTGATCGTTAAGGATTTGTGTCACTTCACATCATCAGCAAATTTATAATAGTATAATCTTACGTAAGTTTTTACGGGTCGTAAGAAAATCGTAAACTTGCGTAAAATTTAATGTAAAACTACATAAGCCTTATGGTGCGTAAAAAAATCGTAAATTTACGTAAAATTTTTACGTCAATTTACGATTTTCTTATAGTACATAGAAAAATCGTAAATTTATGTAGAAATTTTATATAAATTTACGATTTTCTTATGGTCTATAAGTAAATCGTAAATTGATATAAAAATTTTACGTAAATTTACAATTTTATTACGCACCATTATGAAAGCGCATCTTCTACATTCTGGCACGAGCCTCTATAACTTTTGTGCTTGCATATTTGAATAGCATAGTCACCTGTTCAAATTGATCATGTGTACTTTTCGTTACTTTTACATAATCGTTAGACTGGTTTAGTGCTTGTACCTGGATAACTTTTTATCTGAAAGGTTGTAAGCTTTAACAAATTTAATACCCGGTTTTATATGCTATTCAAATAAAAGGATAACGGTTATATCCGGATAAGATAATTTATATGATTGTTGATTTATATATACAGTATTAATGCATAAATTAAATAAAGTAACTCTATAATAATAAAGTAAAAAAACATATTAGCGGATCGGCATAGTTGGGTAAATCGACCAATCATGATCGAGGATTATCAAAAAAATTTTGCTCGAAAATTTATTATAGAGCAAATTTTCACAAAAACAGCCTTTTTAACCAGCTTTGCATTTATAATTAAGTACGTAGAACATTATGAAATTCATGTATTTAATTATAAGCCAAAAGTAGATTAAAAAGGCCATTTTTTTGAAAAGTAGCATCCGAATTTACCTTTGATAGTTACCAACCCATCTTACAATGCCCAACCCATCCTAAAACACCCGAGTATTTTAACAAACGGTAAAAGTACTTCTTTCTATAGCTTAGCATAGCTCTTTTATTGGATTTTTTTGGTTTTTTAACTTGTCTAGACGTCGAAGAAGCCCTTTCGTTAGTTGTAACAAGTGCTTCATTTGTTAGTTTTTTAACGTCACTTAGGAGCAAATTTTCGTGTAACAGTTTATTGAAAAAAGGCTCAATTATGCCGATCCGCTGATATGATTAGAAAAATAAATAAATAAATAAATAAAACGAATAAAAATGAATCACTATATACTCGTCTAAATATTAAATGCTAACTTTACATATATTAAAAGAATAGTTCTAATATTCATATATATTTAACAATGTAATTAATAATTTTTTTTAATTAAAACCTCTCTTTATAGAGGACGCCATCTAGGCATACTTTATTAATTAAGCTTCAATGCATTACAATTTTTCACCGAACAAGTATCCTATGCTAAATTAAGTATGTCATATTAATCCCGGGTCCCTATTCCCTCGGTGTAGGACTCTGTTATCAAGTTTGCAGTTCCCTAATTTTTTCACATAATCCACCAGCCGGATCCCAATTGCAATTGTTTGTTAAGGTTAAACTTTAGATCGGACATTCCTCAATGTTAACAACATTTCTTGATGGATTCGTCTTGTCTGGTCGTCCCGACTACGTGGCTATGCCGGCAACTGCATTTCTTCCATATGTATCTGTTCTTAGATCGTGCACAAATATCCTCTCGATTAATAATTTTTGTATTCCCTGCGTAGAACACATCCACATTTGTTTTTCGGCAATAGCAGGAATCTGGTCGGGTGTCATGTCTAGAAGATAATTACTAAATTTTTTTAAACAAACATAAATTTATCTTTTTTGACATAAAAAACTTGCATCCCCAAGTTATTCCTATTTTGTTTATGCATGAGAAGTTCTTTTGTTACACCAATACAAAAAAAATAATGACGAAACAATAAAAAAATAATCTTTATATATATTAATGAAAAAAATCAATGTAATTATTAATAAGTAATTATTATCAGTAATTTATTACATTGCTGTGCATTTCACAATCAATAAAAATCGAGAAAGAACACATGTTCTCAGAATTAAATTCAGAAACTGGAACAATAAGTAATTATTATCGGTAATTTATTACATGATCTGTATACAAGATGAAAACCGAGAAAGAACACATGTCAATTCAGAAATGATGTGGAACAATAATAGTATTCTGTACTGTGTAAAGTATGTAATAAAAACATAAAGTAAGTACTTACTGTATTCATATATATATAATATAATAATTATTATTATACTTTCAAAAAACTGAAAGCCAGTATAAGTTTAAAGTGTAATGATTTATATCATCTATTAAATAAGTATTAGTTATTGACCGCGAAGTGGGCAATAACTAAAAATTTGACTCAGATCTGATAATTGGTTGATGACGGAATGGCTGTGCTATTCTATCATCAACCAATTATCAGATCTGAGTCAAATTTTTAATTATGCCCACTTCGTGGTCAATAACTGATTTATTCTACAGTTCAATTATACTATTTCTTTAATAAAAGTGATGTAACTGATTAGTGTAGAACTTTAAATAAATAAAAAAAATTAATTAATAAAAAATTAACTCTTTTCCAATGTCTTCATCAAATAATAATTTTACATCTACTCATGAGCTTAATACATTTAATTATTCTAATAATATAACTGAAGATAATATTCAAAGTTATATAAATAAATCCAAGCAAAAAACTGATGCCTGTACACAAAAATAGGTTCGAAGTTTACAAGAATATCATAATAAAAAGAACATTTCTTATAATATTCAAACATTTAATGATAAAAATTAGATTGAGCAAGAATTGTGTGGATTTTTTGCAGATATGAAGCATCAAGATGGAAAACTATATAGAACAAGCAATTTCGAATTCCATTCAAAAATATTCAGGACCAAACCCAACATATTGAAATGACGGAGGATCAATCTCCATTCAAAAATACTCAAGACCAAATCCAAGATATTGAAACGACAAAGAATCGAATTACATTCAAAAATATTCAAGACCGAACCCAAAATATTAAAACGAAGAAAAATGGAACTACCAATATTTTCAATTTTCATAATTCTGAAAATGTTAAAATTATAATTAGAGTTATGATAAATATATATTATATAATTGAAACAAATGTAATACTTTTAAATAAATGACTTTAGAATTTAAAGTATTAACATATTAAATAAAATAATTGGAATTTTAAATTGTTACGGTTAAAAAAAAGAAAACTTATATGGTTGCGGCTAAAAAAAAAAAAAAAAA
>QKWP01000307.1:79274-167117 GCA_003550325.1 Gigaspora rosea
AAAAAAAAATAAAAAATAACAAACATACCGATTCCAACGTCGATTCTAATAACCCCAAGATCGATGACTCCAACGGCGAAATTAACCTGATAAGAATAGGTTAATAAAGAAATACACAAAAACCTACAAACACAAAAAAAGAAACCAGAAACTCACCAGAAACGACGCAAGATCTGAGAAATGTGCACCAATAATGCCGAATAATATACAAACCACAAAAAAAGGAAAGCCAGAGACTCACAAAAACGACACAAGACCCAGGAACATACTTCAAGAATATCGAAGGAAAAAACTACATAACGCAAATAAGAAACCGGAGACTCATTAGAAACGACACAAAGACCTCAGGAACATGCTCCAGGAATGCAACGAAAAACTACAAAAACGATACAAGACCCCAGAAAAACATGCATCAAAAAAAAAAAACTCAAAAAACAAAAAATGTAATCCAGAGACTTACCAGAACCAACACCAGACCAGGAACGTGCTGCTACAAAACGCAAATAAGGAAACCAGAAACTCCCTAGAAAAGATGCCCGAGAATACAAAGAAAACTACAAAATACAAAAAGGGAAGCCAGAAATTCACAAGTAACGAAGAGATATGCTCCAAGAAAGTCGAAAAAAACTACAAACGCAAAAAAGGGAAGCTAGATACTCACCAGAAACGACACAAGACCCCAGGAAAAATATCGAAGAAAAACCACAAAACGCAAATAAGGAAACCGAAAACTCTCTATAAACGACGCAAGACCCAAAGAACGTTTTCCAAAAGTCGAAGAAAAGAAAGACCTTAGGAAGTTCAAGGAAATCAAATAACGCAAGGAAAGGAAACCGGAGACTCACCAGAACGATGCAAAGCCCCAAGAACGTACTCGAAGAACGCATAAAAGAAAAGAAGAAAAGGTTAGTAAAGAAGATAAATTACAAAATGCAGAAAAAAAAGCTAAAGATTCACCAAAAACGGCAATGCAAAACCCCGGGAACATGCTCCAAGAAAAAAAAGAATCAGTAAAGACCAGTAACGACAACACCAACTGTGACACTAACGACGACACCAAGGCGACACCAACGATTGTACAAAATGACAAAAGGCGGCAATCTAAATAAAAAAAAAATTATAAGCAAAGAAAGTGAAAGCGAACGTGAAAGCGAACGCGAAAGAAAAAAAAACAAACTGATTATCAAAAATGATTGTGCCAATACTTATCTATCCGGATCCGGTAATGGTATAGCATGGCATTCGACCTTTGACCAGCGATCGGGATTAACACATGAAGTTTAATCATGTGATTTTCTCGTTATTTGATTGGCTAAAAGGCCAGAGATATATATGTTATATATCTCTGGCCAGAGATGAATAGAAAAACCCATTTAATAAATGTAAAATATAATGTATAAGAATAATAAATAAATAAATATAAAATTTTATATTAAATTGTATAAACTTGCAAAATATTGCGAAAAACCTGTAAAAAGTATAATTATGTGAATATATATCGTTTATTTATTTTTAAAAAATTTTGAAAATTTGCAAAAATATGCAAAATATTGCAAAATATTCCCAGTTTTCACAAGTTTTTTGTTTGTAATACCTCATAGTTTTACGCATTTTTTCATTAGTTTTCAATGAATTACGTTTTGCTATATTTCAAATTTACTATGGCGTAAATGTTCGTAATTATTACACTTTCGTAATACTCAAAGTTACTTAGCGTAAACTTTCGTAATTATTACCCCTACGTAGTACTCCGAACTAATCGTAAGTTTTCGTAAGTTTACCCTCGCGTAAAAACTTACGGAAGTTTACACATATTTTTTTTTGCTGATGATATTTAAGAATTGATTAAATTTAACATCTAAATAAAAAATCCTTAATATTCTTAGCATTTTGTAGCTAAATTTGGATAATTTCGGACTTTTTAGAATTGTCTCATTGAGTCAAACACTTGTCATTTTATCCAAATTGGACCACTGGATCAAAAGTTTTTCACTATCAAACATTTTAAATTTCTTAATAGTATTTCAAATATGCACAAATATATTACTTATTGGCCTTTGGTCATGTGCTATGACAAGATATTTATTTATAGTCACACCTCTAAACAATCACCAAAATAAGGCGCGACCAACTTGTGATCATAGAGAGGTCTGACTGTAATAAAAGTTCAATATCAACATGGTCAGTTTCGATTTTTTATGTTATTTTCGAATGTTCAAGTAAAATTTTATTAATTACAATAATACAGATAGATATTTCTTTATGATTAGAAGTAAAAAAAATTAAAAAAAATAAAAAATTTAAAATCCCAATAATATTTGGCCAAATCGACAGCATATTCTTGTGCATTAATAGATATGGTATTAAAAAAAAAAAGACAATCAAAGAAAATTTTGTAAAGTTTTGCTTGTAAGCAAAAATTAGATTTTTTGTAAAAAAAAAAATGCTAAAATTAGAAATTTTGCAATTTTGCAGATTTTCAGGATGAAGGATAATCATTGGAGATCACATTAATTCAAAAAGCACCATAATATTAAAATTTGGTACGTACGTATGTAGGTCTTTATAACTTAATTATTTATCGCACTTTACGAACTTTCATCTCCGAAAATTTGCAAAATTCCTAATTTTATCACTTTCTTGCGAATAAATCTAATCATTTTGCTTAAAAGTAAAAGTTTTCAAAGTTTTCTCTTAGATTTTCACTTCTCCATTACTTTATCTAGTAATATACAAGAAATGACAGTAGGTTGGCCTAAAAATATTGGGTATTTCGATTATTTTTTCATATAATAACGAATAAATTATAATTAGTGAAATCTCTTCTATCGTCATAAAAACATTTACATATAATAATAAGTTTGAACTTTCGAAAATCATCCTAAACATCAAAATGACCATACTAATATTAAGAAATTTTCGTTCAACGGTGGAAAAAATATATCCATAATTGGAAATTTGAAAATTCTGGTAGTGATTTGACTCATTTAAAACAATCTCCGCCCAGATTGGAACCGGTTCAACTAAAAATCTCCCACACGTGTCACCCAACGGGTGGATTATATATTACCCGCGTGAAAATCAGGCAGATCAATCTAAAAAACAGTCCCGAAATGTTCCGCCGACCTGCTCGAGCATAGCCGATTGGTCAACAATTGAAATATGGTACATATACCCCGCATATATCATTTGACTTTGAACGAATTGTTTGCCACGAAAACAAATTGTTTAGAGAAACTTAATACATATTCGGAAACTACGACTTTAGCTTTACATACTATTAAAATCATCACGACAACGGAGTAATCGACACGAAGGTTAGCTATAGAGCGCTTTTTTCAACTAAAATATCGTTTATAAGAATTCTTTAAACACAAAAATGGGGTTGAAGCTTTTTTTTTTTTTGCAGTAAAATGTCTAGCAAGCGAGCATATTCTCCTCAAGGTTCTGCTTTCAGCAACAAACGGCATTGTGATTTGAAGGATCTTGATAATGTTGCGTGTGATGAGTTGAACGAAGTTCATACGGTGTCTGAATGGGTAACCATACCAGAGTCAAGTGCTCAATTGAACTTAGAAAACACTATAATAAGTTTATTGTTACTGTAATGCAAAAAGTTCCAAGAAAACTAATGTTTGCTCTCATCCCAAGCATAAATTTTATCTTTCAATAGCACATCCAGGAACGGAAGAAAAAGCGGTTGTGAAAGCTCCAGAACACTTATGTAAGCATTTTAATTGGCCCCAAGAAGCGATTATATGTCGTCATTGCTTATACAAGACTGATCAAAATCCAGATCACACAGAATCCTTTACCAATAAATAAGGCGCCACAAAATAATATAAGAAGCTTTCAAGGTAGGTCATAACTACTGCGTGGTGACACTACTTACTCTGAATCCGATTTTCAGGAGCTTGGAACGGCATATCATGAACTCGATAATGCAATACTAGGTGTGTAAAATATATAAGAAAAAATGTGACATTGACTTTTAATTATATAACGTACCGGGCAAAACTCTTGAAAAATTTGATACAGCGATATATATCGCTGGATCAAATACCTTTGGGCATCGTCTAACAACTTTAATCTTTACACATTATTAATCTTGAGAACAGACTTGCTAGAGATCTAACAACAAAAAAAACGGTAATGCCTTTCTTTCTTTATTTCTTCTTTTTGTTAGAAATTCCCAAATAGCCTAAATGACAATTATTATTTTGGAAACGCTCTATAGCTGACCTTCATGACCATTCTCTTGTTTTCTAGCTCATATATCCTTAATGCACCAAGATTTTAGACTGACGTGCTAAAATTGAAAACAAATTAAATACTGAAAACGCCTTGATATTTATTTATAATTAATTACCTTCAACCAAATCTTTTTAGAAAACTGTTCTTAACTTTGCCAGTAAAGGGATAATTTAAATTGCAGAAGTGATTTTAAAGTCAATAAAGTAAGGAAATATACTTCTTTATGGATCTTTATCAGTTGCCGTGTGCTGCATACGATCTGAATTGATTTCGTGCATATTGCATAAATCTGAGGTTGCTAACCGATCTCATTACAGTCAAGAGCATTTGCTCAATACCTCGGGGATTGCCAAATTACTTTGATAGTATATAAAATATATTATGAACGTTCTAATTTTTTGTCTTATCCTTGCCGGTTTCGTATTTGTGGTACCGGATCCGTTCTTGTGACAGCAAATCGTTTCTTTAAGGGTAGAGTGCAAAGAATTACTGGGTTGGGAACACAGAGGCATGCCCCTATAAATATTATGATTGGTTAATTCATATAAACCGACTGACCAATAAATTAATATACTAAACTTTATTTTCACTATCTTTTTTGAACCTTTAGAAAAAATACTTTGCTTTAGTCTGCTATTTATTTAGAAAAAATGCTTTGCTTTAGTCTGCTATTTATTAAGAAATACTATCTTGTTTATATAGATTTAGCTTTTATAATTTTAAATTAACTAAAAGAACCAACATAAAATTTTCTTTTAAATCTTTATTCTCTTGATTCTTTTGCAAAAATAAAATCTAATTATCACAGTGAATTTATAAAATTAAATTATAAATCATATAGATAATGTCTAATCCATCTTTTCACAAGAAAATGAATTTGATGTTATCTAAATGATTTTACAATAAGGAATGTCTGAAAACAATAGTAAATTATGCACTTTACACTTTATAGTAAAAAAATAAATTCACTGCTTCAATGTTTATTTATAATTATAAATATTTCTGATTGCTTAGAAAAACTAAATAAACATAACTAAGTTTGGTTATAGCTATGTAATAATTTTTTTACTATGACTCTGGTATATTTAATTGTCCAATGATATTCCTTTCAAGTCACTGATAGGGTCACTGATAGTATCACATGATAGGGCAGGTCAAAAGGCATGCCCTCTGAAGTATGCCATATGATGTTTACATGTAAATATATGATATCATATGATATTGGTTACACAACGTTGATCTATAATCTAGATTTCCTTAATAAGTCTTTAGTATACTACGAATACCAGCCAATCACAATATAGCCCGCTATGCTTTTCTGTAAGCGATGGCAATTAAATGTTAGATATATAATAGATAAATTGAATAGATAAGAGTATGTTTGCTTACCTTACGATAAAATCGAATTAAGCTATAAATGAAAATTTTCAATTAAAATCGCAAATCGCAAATTAATTGGTCGATCAGCATGTGGCAATTTGTATTTACGATTTAATTGGTTCAGAGATTCACGGAAGAGATCTACAATTGGTGTAACTTGAACGGTCGCTCCTGTTAGATGACTCGAAGGTTGACCCACCCGTTTTCACCTGGATGGCAATATCTCAACCCTGGTGAGCATAAAATTAAGGGAAATTCTATTTTGACCCGGATGACCCCCTCTTGGAATTTATGGTTAGTTTGGGCCAGAATTACGTTAATACCAGGAACGCAGTCATGCAAATTGACGGAGTGTACCAGGAACGCAGTCATGCAAATTGACGTAGTGTATGGTTACCTTCCATCTAGAATGATAGTTCGCAAAATCTTGCATTTGATTGGGCGTTAAAAAGCTATCATTTCACATGTCAAATGTGCTGTGCTGGTGTACCGGTGTTTTTGCTTAACTTTTTCTATTTTTAGTTAGTATTGTTATTTATTTCTTATTTTGGCATATTTTGTGGCATAGTCGGGTGATCAAAGCCCCAAACGGGTGATCAAATCTCCAAATTAGGGTAGCTGCGCGACGCAGTCGCGCTAAAACCAGGAACGTATTAAGTATGATACTACAGATCGTTTTTGAAAATTAATATATTTTTATTTTAATTATTGTGGTTGATGCTGACTTGAGGCCATTATAAAATAAGTATGATCATATGAAATTCTAGTTTGGTAATAATAAGGATTTTTTTTATTAATTCATTTTGAGAAAGTCTCAAAATTATACGGATGAGCTCTCATTCAGAAGGGTATTTTTTCTCATGATTATTATTACACACAGTCGTATGCAGTACGCATCATAATAATTTAATGGCATAGTTATGTAAAAGTATTATCATAATTAGGGTAGCTGCGCAGCGTGTGACGCGGCGCAGGACCAGCACGATCACGCGCGTTAAGTTCAAAATGTATGTTAATATTTGTCAATAATTTGTTAAATTTACTCGAACTTTTTATCCGTATCACATTTTAAAAAGACACTGGCTCATTTAGCGCAAATAAAAATAAATTAATTAAAGGCAGACCATTAGTTTGAGTGCTTCAATTATAACATGCTTTATTTATTCTTGCTCAATCAGGTGACTATTAACACCGAGAAACCAGATTCATTCAAGAATATCGTAGTAACTACTATTATAAATTTTGAATGATCTAAAATGACGTAATGCGCAGGTAACCAATTAAACCATTTAAACGGACGACCTATAAATTTAGATGGAAATTTTATAATCAATAACGTCATGTTTGCATCATATTGCATAATCGACTTATGACGTTCAGTATATGAAAAATGTTGACTCCTTCCAAAAATGAATAAATGAAAACCATTACTTCTACTAAAAAAGGATTCTGCGAAAATCAGCATAGGCCACGCCCAAAAAACGATCCCTCACACATTTCATGTGATCGTACTGGTATATTGTAATTGTGAATAAATGAAAATCATTATTCCAACCCAAAAGATTTTTCAAAAATCAACGTAGTGTATCAAAAAAGTTGAACGGAACCATCCCTCTCACATTTCATGTGATCGTACTGGTATTATGAAACATTTTTTAATAAAAGAACAGGGTGAAACCTGAGTGCGAAATAGTGAAATCCGCTTTGTAGATCGGGTTAGGGTGAAATAAAAGCGGATTTCATCCTCACGTGATGATCATAGCAGGTTTCACTATTTCACAACTCAGGTTTCACCCTGTCGTTTAATAAAAGTTGGCTAAAATTTAAACCGATTTTACTTTAAATGACAAATCATTGATCGTAATTATGAAGTATTACAAATGACATCAGATTATCACTTCATCATCAAAGTAAATGATTGGCTTACATGTGCCGCGCAGCGGCACATGTAAGCCAATCATTTACTAAGGAAGAACGAATTTTATGACCAATTTATTATAAGCTAATACATGATCCACATACTGCATTCTTGATATAAATATATAAAACCTCCTAACTAAATTTCAATTCGCTTTAACCTCCCTCTAAAATTGGAAATTTATGTTACATAAAACAGGGAATGACCATGAGACAAAATGTACACCAATCAGCTTTAAGATTTTGCTACCGTTTCAGATGCCAGTAAAACCATACACTTACGTTCCTGGTACTGGTAATCAAATCTCCAAGACGGGTGATCAATTACTCGTTTGGAGATCTGAATCTCCAAATGAGTGATTAAAGCTCCCATACGAATTAAATATATAAGGGTTTGGTTTTAGCATATGGAGGAAGAACAAGTAGGGTTGTAGATATTATTTCTGTAATAATCCAATGTATTGGTCATATTAATAAAGAGGACCCTTATACTCGTAATATGTGTGTTAGTTATCGTTTTAAACCATTTAACCTTAATCACAATTTGTTCACGATCGAACTAAACCGGCACAATTTCATCAAGTTCTCCCAACCGTTCGTAACACCAGATTTGGTATTTGTGTTATTCTGAAAACGCAGTAATATGTATCATATGGTGGAACGAAATCAGGTAAAATATTCTCTATCGCTATCAAACTGCCTTAAGATTCCAATTGTATTTATTGTGATCTATTTCGATTTTATTGAGTTTTACTTAATATTCTATTCAGTAGCATCAACTCACCAAAAATTACTTCACAGACAACTTAGTTCGCAGAGAATTTAATTACAGGTAAGATTATTTTACAATCGATTTATTCACAAACAAGTTTGTTTTATTGGCAGTTATTTCAATGGCATCAGATTTTACAGACAAATTAATTCTAGTCATTTTCGTTAGAATTAAGTTTAAAATTTACCGTAAATTCTCGAAATAGCGGGCTTGGACATTGTTTCGAGAATTTACGGTAAAGCTGGTGCAATTTATGAAGAAATGGTTGGCGAAATATATTGTCAATAAAATGAATTTGTCTGTGAATTAACCATCTGTAGAATAATCTTGTCAGTAAATTAATTGTCTATTAACTCAGTTGTCTATAAAGTGATTGTCAATGATTTAATACAAAATGTATAACAAAGCGAAAAGTGCAAAGATAGAATGAAAATAAATTCGAACGGCTTATTTGGTAATATAGTCGACTAGAATTATGACAAGTATTATAATGTTGGGCAACGGTATTGTGATCATTGATCACTGTAACAAAGACGATTTTATTAGTAGAATTTAAGTGTTTATTTTATTACAATGAAAAAAGTAAAATTAGATAATTATAAGAGTTACACAATATATGTAATTGCAGAATTAATATAAATAGAAAGAGCAAAAGTTAGTCTTTTGACTGTAACGAATAAAGAGAAGAGAAGCGTATAGTAAAGATACTTTACGCCTGAAAGTTGTTTCAGTGCGTGTCTTGTTCCAAGTGAAACGTTTATAAATTGATAACCAGTTGAGCAAGATAACAGTTACATCACGTTCCTGGTTTTAGGCGACTGCGTCGCGCAGCTACCCTAATGATAGATGTGTTTTTATATTAAAAAACCCCTAGTCGACATTAACATAATTCCGACTACAAGTCACTCTCGTTATAGTGAAGTCATTGGGCTGAGAGATTTTCTTCACTATATCGAGAGATTCACTATATCAAGAGTCTCTTGATATAGTGAAGATTATATATTAACAGTATAAATCTTCACTATAGCGAGAGAAATTTAAAACTACTTAAAAGTTTATGCAGCCGATCTATTACAAGTGTACCTTCTATAAGTGCATTTTCACTCTATAATTATATATCATTTATGCAATCTATGTGCCATTGTTTTTAGATTACTCTTTATATGTGCGTATATTTTATAAATGCATCTATTACTACCCTCATAAATATATTGTATATTTCTCATGAAATATTTGAATATAACATCAATTCTTAATGATTTAGTAAAATAGACAAATGTTTTTCATATCTAATACTTTTGATTTCAAATGCATTGTTTAATTTTCTTTTGACTTTCTTATCTAAAAGTTTCGCTATACAAATTTATTAGGATCGATCTTTAATAACTTCGCAAAATTAGTTTGTACTTGTAATTCTTTATAATTCTTATATTATGTAGTATCATTATGCATGAAACACGATGATTTATCGCTTCATATGATTGGTCAATATATGTCACATGATATCGACTTCACTATATCAAGTGACATTTTGTTATATCCGGTCGAAAAAAATCTTCACTATACCTTATATCAAGAGTTTGCTATGTAACTTCATTATATCGAGTGAATTTTAATATGCTTGGTTTTGTTCTAAAAAAATTCTTCACTATAGGTCAATCTTCACTATATCGAGAGTTCACTATAACGAGAGTGACTTGTATATTAATCTCACACTAACTCTAAATTCTAGGAGGGGGCCACTTTGACCCAGGTCAAAATAGAATTGGCGAAATTAATTGGTTATTTTTAGTCAGAACGCCTTGCATTTTGATCAACAGATTCTTTGATTTGTGATGTATGAAAATTCGGGGCCACACTAATTTAAAAAGACGATAAATGATTATTGAAATTTATTATTAAATTATAGTTCTAGCTGATTAATAAAATAAACTGAAAAATATCTCAACAGTTATAAAATCATTATTTTTATATCATTTGCAAGTTGTTGAATTACTAGAGGGAAGTTATAACATTTTAAAAATACCCGATTTTTATTATAAAATTACTATACCCGTATTTACGCATAACAACGTGCAGGGGTGTAATTTCGAATTCGGTATAAATTAAGTTTAATTCGGGCCGTTACTCCCGGCGCACTATTACGAACAAATACAGTAATAAATTTTTAATAATTGATCGACAAGTTTTAAAATCTTTCATAGTGTGCCAATCATTTAGTGCTACACTGTGTTTGTAAATTAATTGGCATGGGATCATTCCAACGAATAATGCATATTGATTTTCACATTTTTGATGAACATCTACGTATGTGATCGTCGCTTGAATAATGACAAATATAATGCAGTAATAATAACTCTCCTAATAACGAAGAGTTTGGGCGGGCTTTAAACTTGTCAGAGCCCGAATGCGTTATTCAAACCAAGTTAAATGTGAAATAATTTGACTAAGTTCTATTATAATGTTAAAAATTTATCTGAAAATTAACGATCACCTTGACACTTTGTGATACTCAGTGAAAAGCCAATCTAATTCAAAACAATACAGTACTTGAGATTTGCAATTCGATTACCATAAATATTGAAAAATAGCACATCCAAGTAGCATTTACGGAATTAATAAAATACTTCCATTTATATAATTTTTCAAAATTTTCATATGATGATAAACCAATATTTGAATTAAATATTTGGAATGCTAATAAAAGATCGAGAAACTCTTCACCGAACAAAGTATTATAATTTTACACTTATTAAATTTTAAAAATGGCAATACAATTATTTGAGAAACTTTCGAACGACTGCCTTGAACTCCTTGATGATAAAGAAGATTATAATGTGATTATTAATCTTAATGAATTTCTACTTACCAAGACATTTTATGCACATTCAGCTATTTTAAGACAAAGATCTTTATATTTTCGTAATAAATTGGCAAATACACGTAAAGATAAAAATAATATTAAAGTCATTAATTTAAAAAATGCTTCTATTCAACAGTTTGAAATTTTTATTCAGTAAGTTAGCTTATTAGTCTTGCAATTCCCTATCTATTATTAATGTTACTTATTTGAAAGCAACTAATTTTAAATAATTAAATTTTAATAAGATATATTTACGGAGGAATAGTTTTACTGGAAGATTATGACGAACAATTTATCTTTGATCTTATGCTTGTTGCTTACGAATTCCTTCTTGAAGAATTAGCCAAACTTCTTGAAAACCATTTGATTAAAGAAAAAGATCATTGGTTACGCTTACACTTTGCTCTTGTTTATCAAATGAGCTTTAATAGTAATAAACTTCAAGGATTACAAAATTGGTGCAATGATATTATAGCAAAATGTCCAAGTAAAATTTTTGAATCAGAAGATTTTACATCACTTCAAGAGAACGCATTAGTTTCTCTTATTAAACGTGATGATTTACAAATGGAAGAAGGAAGAATTTGGAATTATATTATTAAATGGGGAATTGCAAATTCCGAATTATTATTTGATCTTAAATATTGGTCACATGAAAATTTTTTAACCTTAAAGAATGTATTAAATAATTGTTTGCCTCACATTCGCTATTTTCAAATATCTGGAGATGATATTTTTGATAATGTACAACCATATAAACAAATTCTTGATGAAACTCTTTGGCAAGATATAACAAAGAGATTTATAGTTCCAAATAGGCCAATATCATCAACAATCCTTCCGCCTCGCAAAATAATATCATCAATTAAAGAACCATTATTTTCAACAATAATTACTGAAGTACATGCAGCAGAAATTGCAACATGGATAGATAGAAGTACTACATTTTATTCTGAAAAAGACAATCCTTATGAATTTAAGTTACTTCTTCGTGGAAGTAGAGATGGGTTTACGGCAGAATCATTTTGGAGAGTATGTGATGGACTAGCAAATACAGTAGTAATTATAAAAGTTAAAGGTACTGATGAAATTCTTGGTGGATATAATCCTATTACTTGGGATAAACCAAATATCAATGGGTATAGATTTAATTATTGTAATGAAAGTTTTATTTTTTCATTGAAAAATGGTACTATTCAAAATTCCGTTATAAGTCATATAGTAAATCCAGAAAAGGCAATCTATTGTCAATATAATTATGGTCCAGGTTTTGGTGGTGGTCGTGATCTTGGTATGAAAAATAATTTCGATCAAGATAACAAATGTTATTGTAATCATCATTCATATGAAATGCCTATTAGAAACGTATATTCATATGATGAAGGTGATTATTCTTCTTTTTCAGTGGAGGAATATGAAATATTTCAAATTTCAGATAAAATTTTGCAGGCTCCCAATGGCATTTAGTTATACATATTATCTTCACTTCTATAATTAGTATTCCACAATTTCGCAAAATTATTAATTAAAATTTTACAATATCTGATATTTTAAAGTATTAATTATTAATTAATATATAGATTAATGTCATTATTTTTATCACTGTATTTTAAATTATGTTTACATTTACATATTATAATATTATATTATGTTATATTATATTTTTATTATTTTGAACTTTATTAATTTAAAAAAAATTTTTCATAAAAACAACTGGAAGAAAAAAACAAAAGTTTTTTTTCTAAATTGCTTTTAATTCAATATTCTTATATTCTAATAAGAAATTTTCATACAATATTTCATTTAGATCTGTAATTAGTTTATCTTTAATTTTACTTTCATTATAATAAAACATGCATGCATTTTATAATTAATATCCTTCGCGTGAGGCAAGTAAAGTCTTTATATGTATTGAAAACTTTAAGGTTAATGTTCGTTCGTCCTCAACATGACTTAATCATATGCCCCGAAATATAACTGTTTCATATTCAGTTTATTGCTTAATTAGATAGTAACAATGTGACTTTGAAACGGACATGATCTCGACTTAAATCAAAAAAACGTAAATAATAGAATTCATTAATGCTGTAAAGAAGCAAATGTGGGGCTGCATCAAAAATTATATGCTGTGAGGCCGGAAACGTGACCTAACTGAAGCACGTGCACACGTGACCTCGGGAAGTCAGAATTAGGGATTACCAGCCAGAAATCCGAAAAGCCCGCTGCCGATATCTCAGATAAGTCGGAACGGGATATTTTGGTGATTAGAATGATTTCGGTAAAATGGAGGAGTTTAATGATATTTGCTATAAGATTAATTAGGGATATATTGATGATACTTAGTAATATAGATGATTCCTGCGATGTAAATAGTTGAGTTCAATAATTATAAATAAAGGCCGAGTGGTGAAACCAATTCCTACCTATGCTTTATTAATTAATACTATTATAAAAAGTTTGTCTTTATTAAATCATAAAATCTATCTCTAACACGATACTCAATAAATTCATACGTTCGTTTAGTTGCTACCAAATCGATTATTTCCCTAACACCATCCTAAACTCTGCCTACCCACTCAGCCAAATAACATGCTTTTTCAACCTAACCTAAATTAAACTTTGGTTACACAAAGCTTCTTTCGTTCAAGCGACAGACTTGTCGAAATATAGGACTATCAACGCATGAAGTGTGAAAATCCAAAATAAATTTATTCAATTAATACAGGATTAAATCAAATGAAATAGACAAAAAAAAAGATTTTCACTTCGCAAAACCCAAGTTTCGATTGCTGTGGTTCCGAAATTCCTAGTGAATTTATTGTGAAATTAGATAAAATGGAATACAGCAAAAAGGATTCTTGGAATATTATAAAAAAATCGTAAAACTTAAATTAATAAATTATCTCTAATTCGGGTTATTAATGACTCCGATTTCTTTTGCACCACCCCTGGCATTACTTAAATGTGTGCCAGGTTTGTGCCGCAGCAAAATTCTTTGAAGATCGTTATGTTAGAGTAAGGGGCAGTTGTTGGAAAGAGTATTTCAAATCAAATCAATCAATCAAGTCAATCAATCAATCAAATCAAATTATTACAATTAGCCCTGGCAGCCATAAAGATAATTTGATACAAACTAAATATATAATAACAGTAGCTTATGATAAAATATGATGGTTCCAATGCAAACTAACTCAACTACATAGAAAACAAGACAATTCCAATGCAAATTATCCTTAAACCAATACTGCGCCAAGTTAGCAAGTAAGTTCTGTAACGAATTTTTTACAATGACTCATGGTGGAAATCACAATAATTCTAATATGATAATTTCAATGTAAATCAACTCAACCACATACTTTAGTCTAATGATGCCTGATCTACCCCAGTATCGCCATCAAAAATTCACCCCCACGTGATTATTGGCCAATAAAAGATCACAATTTGGTGTAACGTAACACGATTAGGAAAATTCAAAACAAACGTCTCTTTTATCAAAAAAAGCTTATTTCTCAAAAGTTTGTATAAGAAACCACTTTATTTAACTAAAAAAAAGTTTTCCTTGAGCGATTTTACTATATAACAACCTAAACCCAAACCCTAAATGAGCACTCACCCTAACCCTAACCTAACATAAACGAACTTGAAAGAATTTTGGTACTGATCATGTGGGGGTGAATTTTTGATGGCGATACTGGGGTAGATTGATGCCTGACGCAATTCACGTGACATGACGCAACTGCTCATGTGACCTTAAAAAATAATGGTTTTCTGCGTCATGCGTCATACGTCAGTGGCGCAACTTATGGTTTCGTCAGGTTGCGTCAAGGTTTCGTCATTCTTCATCAGCTGCGTCAAGCATCTATAGTAGCTCATAATAACTCAACAATTCAAATGCAAATTAACAAATCTTAACCACGCTGTGGTCAATAGAATAACGAGTAAGTTCTGTTACAGAATTTTTTACGTATCCCATAGTAAAAATCATGAAAATTCTAATACAAACTTGCATGATCTTAACCACATACTACGGTCACCAGAATAGCAAGTAAGTTCTATTAAAAATGGTTTGATGTAACTATGAAAATTATGATTATATCAATACAAACTAACTCAACTTTAACCATTGTGAACTGCATTATTGCTCTTTTCGATTTTGTTGGATTTCATCAATTTATGATTTTTTTTTTGTGAGCTTTGTGAGTCCGATTACAATACAATTCTGTATATTTCAGAACTCATTTCATGTACTTTTATGGTATTTTTATTACATTCATTAAATGGATTCCAAAAATAGGCCAAATTTAAATAATTACATATATTGTAATCATGAAATACACAGAACTTAAATAAAAAAAAAAAAATGATAGTGGATTCCACAACATAATGTTTTACAGTAACTCATGATGGAAATCACAATAAGCCAGCTCAACTTTAACAAATACAGTACTATTATCACCACTAGAATAGCGAAAAAGTTTTGAAACAAATATTTACAGTGACTTATGATAGAATTCGTGATGGAAATTAGCTCAACCTTAATTATACACTAGATGCTACTGAAATAACAAATAATTTTTGGGAACTATTTACAGTAATTCATGATGGAATTTGAAATAGCTCTGTGAAAAATAGCTCAACCACATGCTATCTAACAGAATTTTTAGATGACTTATGGCAGAAATCAAATAATTAAAATGCGCACAAATTTAATTACATTGATTAATAGAAGAATATAGCTACTTACAATAATTTATTATCCACATCTCATTTTATTTCATATTTAAGCTTATTTAGTATATTAATGATCTTTATAAAAAATTTTTTAGCAAAAATTTATAGTAATAATATTGCTGAATATTATTAATATTATGAATTAATCTGTTATTATTATTATTATTTTTTTTTGTCAAAAATTTTTTATTTTTAAATTAATCTAAAACACATAGGGCACTAGTGGCGCCTGTTTATACTCTTGTTAAAAGATAAAAATATTCCACACAATTAGGTATATATGCATTCTATGCTGATTTAAAGTATAGGCATTAACAGTCTATAAAGTATGTTAATACTTTATTTATATTGTGAAGTACTGAAAATATCTATAGTTATACTAGTGATTGTACCCGGGTAGAACTTGCAATTGTGTGAAATAGTAATTTATCCGGATATCCGGGTAATTTAATAGTAACCGGGTAGAGGTTTTCCCAACGGGTACAATCTCTAAGTTATACTGTAAAGTACTAAAAAAATATATTAAACGACTATAGCTTTAAAATTTACTAATTAATTATATTTTCGTTATTAAATAAAAAAGATTCAGCTTTAAAAAATATATTCGATTAATCTAAAAGCTCATTTTAAAAGGTCAAATTCCTTGGTTTCTACTTTTGACCGCCCATATATATATCTCCTCTATTTTCTTTTTTTTGCATATAATATTGTTTGATCTGAGAATGTTCAATGAAATATACAACATAGCGATATTGTTGGGATCTACCTACGGACATCTGGTGGAGATCCTGAATCAAATTAATTTGTAAGTACCTTGGAATGTAGAAAGTAAACACAAAATAATTAATGAAATACAAATCTTTGGTGGTGTTCAGTTAGGGTCAAAAGAACTCCCTAAAGTTGTTAAGGCCACCCACAAGTTATCAAGTACATCTCTGAGCATTTATATTGCCATTTTTCAATTTCTCGCATCTGAGAGCAAGCTACCGAGCAAGATCTTCTGCTAGTCAGTAAACAAGTCCTTTTTCTTTCAATTTCTTCCCTTATCCTCTTTGTTTGCTTACTACTTACTATTTATTCTTTTTTTTTTTTTGGAGGGGCAGGGTGGGTCTGCCCACGAAAGAGACAGACCAAGTCAGGCAGTGAAGATAAAAAGCACTACCTGTTTACAAATATTCCATATATTCCATTTTTTTAAAATCTCAGAATCCTCTTTAGTCTTAAATGGTACGATTCACAACAATGAAATTCCCTTTTAATTCTAAATAGTAACAACAATTATTATTGCTCGTCTCGTCGTGTGCCCCTTCCTCGCACACAACAGTCGTGACCAACCTTCATAATTATAGTCACGTCCTTTTTATACAAACGACGTCATACATTATGGGATAGGGTCGCAGAACATTCCGCAGGACGTCACGTGAGCAGAACTTTTTCGAGGATAGTACTTCGATCTCTTTGTTTGTTTCTTTTCCCTTTTGTGACAAGTCCAGTGACTCTGTGGTAATGTATCGCCCTTTTGCTCAACCCCCTCTTCTTCCTTTTCTTTCTTCTTTTCTTTTCCTTTTGGGCGTGGTGGGGGATAGCTGGACACAATGTCGAGCAGAAAATTCAAGCAGATCATCAGGTTACCTAAAATACCATTTCGTCAGTGATCTGCTGTCACACGGAAAGTCCGGTGACTCGCAATAATGTGACTTCGTTCACAAGCGGATCATGTTTCTCTATTTATGCATTTATGAACTAACATGTTATTATCCTTGTGATAATAACCTTAGCATGACTATCGTCATGCATCAGGTTAAAATTCCCTTATCCAAAATCCGTACTGTACTATACTGCTCATAGTTACGTTCGTAGCCGTTGAGAACTGCAAAAGTAACTATTTTCCATAGTCATTTCTACAGTTGACTCATTTTCCAAAGTTCCTCAACCGAAGTGGTTTAACTACGCAGTACATCGTAAAACGTCTATACCAGGAACGTACGTACGTACTTGCACAAAATATATACTTTACGACAGTACATATGTATATACTTTCGCTTTGTTTTTCAACCAAGTTTGGTACATACTAAAAAAACTATGGCTAACGTACAAGAAGAATGGCTTGAAAAGGCTATTTCCGAAGGGCATATTAATTATATAGATTATAATAAATTTACAGAACCTATTGAAATCGGCATTGGAGGTTTTGGAAAGGTTTTTAAATCCGAGTGGAGAGACAGTGAATTAACGGTTGCTCTTAAATGTCTTAAAGTTTATACAAGCATAGATGAAAAAATCATTAAAGATTTTATTAATGAGGTAACAATTGTTGTATTTAACCTTTATTGGCATCTTACAATAAAATAATAGATTCTTATAATTAATATAATTAGCTTAAACTATTGCGAAGTGTTTCTAATCACCCAAACATTATTTCATTTTACGGCGTAACGAAAGGTAAACAAACAATTTATAATGTTTAAAGGTATACAATGATAATTAGGTTAACCATAAATATTTGTAAAATTGAATATATAGATAGCAATGGATATTATAATATGGTTTTACAATACGCTGACAACGGAACTTTACGGGAATATCTAATGGCAAATTTTACGAAATTACAATGGACAGATAAACTATGCATAGCTAAAGAAGTAGCACTCGGGCTTTTATTTTTACACGATAATAATATTATTCATAGAGATCTGGTAAATATGGTTTATCATGTTTCACATATAGTATTTATTTTATTAATTTATTAATGCGTAATTCAAACATTGTATTTTTATTAATTTAGCATTCGAAAAACATCTTAATTCATCTAAGACAACCAAAGATTACAGATTTCGGATTATCAAAGCAAAGTAATGAAGTTACTTCTAATTCAAACGCCCATGGAATGCAAGCGTATATCGAACCTCAATGTCTTATTAAACGTGGATATAAACGCGATAAAAGATCTGATATTTATAGCTTTGGACAAATCCTTTGGGAAATTTCTAGCGGAAGACCTCCTTTCTCATCTTTTGAATCTAGAGATTTAATCGTTATTCAAGTATTTCAAGGAAATAGAGAAGATCCTATAGAAGGTACTCCATCTTCATACATCGAACTTTATAAAAAATGTTGGGACAACGATCCTGCTAATCGTCCAGAAATAATGCAATTCTCAACACTTTAAAGCAACTCATTCCTAGCGAAACTTGAATAGAAACGATCCTATCGAAACTTTATCTGAGAATATCAAAATTTCCTCAAGTCATAACAATATAGCTCTTGCAAATTCACATGAAATTACAACATCATCTCCGCTTTATTTAACTGACACGATGAATTCAAATACATCATTACAAGATAAAAGTACTCTTGAGGATTTGAGAAAAGAAGCATGCGAATATTTCAAACAAAGAAAATTTCTCAAAGCTTTAGCACTTTTTGAAGAAATTCTTAAAAACAGTCAACATAGTCCAGATGATCAACATATTACTTCAACTTGGGATTTTTCTTCGGATAAATGTGGACAAGAAAATTTTAACGAATTAGTTAAGGTACTTTACAGGAACTCTGCACTTACTTCTTTGGATCTTAGTTGGAATAAGCTTGGATCTGTAGAAGGAAAAGCATTAGCAGATGTACTTTGCAAGAACTCCACGCTGACTTCTTTGAATCTTAATAACAATTGGATAGGGTCAGAAGGAGGAAAAGCATTAGCGGATGCACTTTGCAAAAACTCCACGTTGACTTCTTTGAATCTTTGCCATAATAATCTTGGATCCGAAGGGAGGAAAAACATTAGCAGATGCACTTTGCAAGAACTCCATGCTGACTACTTTGGATCTTAGTTCGAATAATCTTGGATCAGAAGGAGGAAAAGCATTAGCATATACGCTTAGCAAGAACTCCACGTTGACTTCTTTGGATCTTGCATATAATAATCTTGAATCTGAAGGAGGAAGAGCATTTGCAGATGCACTTTGCAAGAACTCCACGCTGACTAAATTATATATTTATGGTAATAATATCAAGTTTAAATTAATATCAATCGATCCAAATCTTAAAATAGTTCAATAAATTTTATTAATTAGAATAAAGTAGTTATATAAATTATATGTTTAATGTAAAAACTGTAAATTGATAGGTGTATATTTTTAAATTATTAAATAAATAAAGAATTTATTTCTATTAATGTAGTAAAAGTAGTAAATCGCAGTAAATCCTCACAGAGAGAGAGAGAGGGGGAGAGGGGGAGAGAGGGGGAGAGAGGGAGAAAGAGAGAGAGAAAGAGAGAGAGAGAGAGAGAGATAGAGAGAGAGAGAGAGAAAGAGAGAGAGAGAGAGAGAGAGAGAGAGAGAGAGAGACTATATTACTACCAATATTTGATATACAAGCTAAATTATTTTGACTTAGTACAGATTGTAGCAGTTTATGCTTATGCTGATCTCTATTTAAATCTACAATACTTACTAAAATTTACATATACTCTTTTATTAATAATCATAACCCTAAATTCTAACCAAACTATAAAAAAAATACCCTAAAAGAGCACTTTAAAATTTTATAATTTCACAATAAAATAACTAAATTCTCAGCATAAGCCAATCTTAGCATAAGCTGCCACACAAATATTCAATACAAAATTCAATACAATTAACAAATAGTCAATACCAAAATAAATTTGTTATATTTGACTTTATAGAGATGTAATTGCATCCATTTTCTACAGTATAAAAAAGATATATATTATATCTCATATGATATAGCCGACCATGATTCCGGTGCACTCCGGCGTATCCCGACCCGGAATTTTGGTGACCCTGGTCAAATGATCTGCAATTTTGACAGAATTGTATGCAATGGGTTTCTTTTGGGTACAAATAAGGGGACGTCTAAAGCAGAGGCAACCATATTCAATTAACTTTAAGGTTAGGGTCGTCCCATATTAGGGTTAGATTAGGTCTTGGATAGATATATATAAGCAAAATTGCCTTCCCGACATAGGTTTTTTGCTCTGGTAATCATCAAATTCTATATTCTAATTGGCAGTTAATCACA
This sequence comes from Gigaspora rosea, assembly GCA_003550325.1. Taxonomy (NCBI): domain Eukaryota; kingdom Fungi; phylum Glomeromycota; class Glomeromycetes; order Diversisporales; family Gigasporaceae; genus Gigaspora; species Gigaspora rosea. The sequence goes on from QKWP01000307.1 coordinate 100,232, forward strand.
TGATTTGTCTCCGCTTCTGGTCAAATTTGCAGATCATTTGGCCAGATCTAGAACAAAACAACTTTAAATGTGGTCAAATGATTTGCAAATTTGACCAGAAATATGAACGAACGGTTTTATTGATCATGTGATGCAAATCGCTGTGGTTTGTTTCTCTTTTAGCAGTCTGTGCGGTGTACCATCCCTACTTGTCACTTATTTAGATATTTGATTGGATAATTGGGTAAATAGTTTATCAGCTATAACCGGTCATTAACCGTATGAATCCGATTATGACCGACTGATAACTGACTGTAACTGACCGTGCCCATCCCTAGCCATGATTGGTTCAAAATCACGTGTTTGCAGAATTTTTTTATGCAGTTCCTATGAATAATTGAACCCCTATGTGTAGTAATTATAATTACGACATGTAGTAATAATTACTACAATTAAGGTTTAAAAAGTTGGTGCAAAAATATATAATTGTCGCAATTAGCTATTTACAGTACTATTCACTATATTGCAGCCGTGGAGCCTAATCACAACATGAGGTCCTTGCACTGCTATTGCAGCCATGGAGCCTAATCACAACATGAGGTCCTTGCACTGCTATTTTAGCGTGGAGCTAACTACAATATAAGGTCATTGCACTACTATTGCAGCTACAGAGCCTAATTATCAACCTGAGGTCCTTGCACTGCTATTACAATGTGGAGCCTAATCACAACATGAGGTCCTTGCACTACTATTGCAGTCATGGAGCCTAATTGCAACATGAGATCCTCCTACTATCTAATCGCCAAACACAAAACCCTTGCAGTCACAAAGTCTAATCAACATTATGATGGTTTAACCAAATTCACAGCCATTGCCTAATCATCAAACATAAGTCATGCACTACTATTATAACTGTAATGGCCAATTGCTACACGAATGAGCCATCAAGCAAAGGGTGGGTAGGGCAGGACGATAGAGCCAGCCTTCACTACAAGGCGAGCAATAGCAAAAAGAAAGATAACCTTTTTTACTTTAAATATCATATGTTATCAAAATATTGATTATGAAATACCTGTATCAAACAAGATACAACAAGGACTATACAATCAAAATGACAAATTAAGCATGATGATCTGATAAAGTCATCTGATTTCGCAATAATGATCGCCCTGTCACTTCGTTGACAGGCTTTTCAATTTTTTTGATATCGATGTAATTGAAATATGAATCATTGTCATCTTTAGGAATATAATGTCGATTTGATGATGAATGAAAGATATATATTATTTTTTGGTTCGAATATAGTTCTAAAATACTTTTTTGTCTGCATTTTTTTTACTCTTTCTGATTCTCAAAGCTCCTGCATGCACATTATTGTATTAATAATAATAACTACTCCAGTATCGTAACAAAATTGGATATAACTTATAAGACAACGATGCAATATATAATTAGATTATAACTAATTTTCACCCTAGGTGATATCACCTATATCGGGTAAAGATCATTGATAGCTAATTACGGGACTATAACGGAAATATAAACTGATGATAATCGATAATGATCATCAGTTTCTTTTTTTATTTTTTTTATATTTACAGTAACAGTCTTTTTATTTCAAATACCGGTAATAAAATTTCATCCTTTTGTTACTGGTGTCATTGTTACTAGTGTCGTCGTTACTAGTGTAATCGTTACTGGGTCATCATTACTGGTGTTATAGTTGGAGTTATTGTCGTTTGCCGTGTCAGTGTAGATTTTGTCGCTTTTGGCACATGTTGTTTAGGAATCACCATCCCAGGTTTTTGAACTGTCTTGCTTTGTTACTGGTGCTTTTGTTAAAGCCAGTCACTGTATTTCACTACAGTTAGGGTAAATGCATTGCTGTATTGTTTAGCTAGTTATACTGTGTGGACATTCGGATTTGGAAATTTCAGAAGAGTTGGGCTTTGTCATTTTGAATTTTGAACACATTTACTAACACTTCTTTTTTCAGGTATTTTCAAGAACATCATTCAGCTTTTGGGTATTCAGGAAAGTGTATGTATGGTTACTTTTGTGTCATTTTGGCGTGTTTACTGTAATTAATGTTGTTTACATGTTTGCTAATACTTCTTTTTTTATAGGTAGTTTCGAAGGCTTCTTTAGTTTCTCATTTTAGTTCTTGGGCATTCAGGAATATATTTTCGGTTCTTGGTATTCAGGACTAATGTTTTTTCCAGGCGATGAAAATAAGCAACTTCAAGCTAAGCTGGTCTTTAGTGTCATTGGTAAAATACAGTCGGACCTCCATAAATGCAATCTCCATAAATGCAATACCTCTTTAAATGCACGTTTTTTTCTATTCTCTAAAATGTTATTAGTGCTAAATGCACGTTCTATATTCAGTAAATGCACGTTCTCTTAAATAACATTTTATATTACACTAACCTCCCTAAATGCACGTAGCCAATCAACTTTTAGTATTTAAGATAGGTTATACAGTTTCAGTAGAAGTTACACAAACTTGATAATCAAATTTTTAAAGCTGCAATTTAATTGACTCACTCTAAATGCAAACCTCCCTAAATGCACGTTGTAGGCTTGTCCCTACGAGTTGCATTTATAGAGGGTTGACTGTACTTTCATTGTTCGTCGTTATTGAATTGTGGGTACTTTCATCATCGTTATTGGATTCGCAAAATATTATCGTCGTTTTTGTGGTATTATTATTCATAGAAGAATCTTGAATTTGTCATTTTCAATATTATTCTTAATTGTTTGTGAAATATCTAGGTATTTTATTCGTCGCTTTTTTGATAGGGTTAGAGTTGTTGATGAAACTAGTTAGTTTTACCAAAACCATCTGGTGCACCATAGTGCACCGTTGAAGATTTGAGTTTTTTTATAAGAGTACTGCTATTTACACCATGGTTTTTGCTATTTGCACCATGGATTTTGTGTAACAGTAGATCATCAATCAACATTATCTATTTGCACCATGGTAATATATGTTGCTCCAATAAAAACTCACCTTTTTTTGTAGATTAACAGTTATTGGCGCCGTTATTGTAGTGTAATGTTACAAACCTTCTTTTGGTAGCCTAATCTAATGCGGGCCAACCCTAACCCTAAATTTATAATGCGGGCAAACCTTACCCTAAATTTTTAAGGCCTTAACATAATGCGGGCCAGATTTTCACAATTTTGTGTAACATTGGACTATATTCATGTTGCACCAATAAAAACTCGCCTTTTTTGTAGATTAATAGTTATTTCGGGCTGTTAATGTCGTGTAATATTATACAAGTCTTGTTTTGGTAATCTAGTAGGCCTGCTAACCTAATTTTATAATGCGGGCCAACCCTAACCCTAATTTTATAATGCGGGCCCACCCTTACCCTGATTTTTTAAGGCCTTAAAAATTAGGGTAAGGGTTGGCCCGAATTATAAAATTAGGGTTAGAGTTGGCCCGCATTATAAAATTAGGTTAGCAGGCCTACTAGATTACCAAAACAAGACTTGTGTAATATTACATGACATTATGGCGCGAAATAACTATTAACTACAAAAAAAGGTGAGTTTTTATTGGTGCAACATATATTACCATGGTGCAAATAGAAAAGGTTGATTGATGATCTACTGTTACACAAAATCCATAGTGCAAATAGCAAAAACCATGGTATAAATAGCAGTACCCTTTTTATAATTATACCAGTTTCGGTGCACTAGTCTTGGTGCACTACGGTGCTCCATTGAAGATTTGTTTTACCTGCAACTCTAGTTAGGTTTAATGTTATCATTTTTATTAGAGTAGCTTCTATTAAATTGGGTGTATTAATAGGCGATATGCTGTGAGATGATATAATCGTTGTATCATATTGTGCAAATAATAAAATTCATTTATTAAACTTCAATTAATGTAACATTTAGAAAATCAGGTTAAGCTGAAATCCCTGTTTAGGGTTAGGGTAAAGGTAAAGTGATCAAAAGTATTTTTTCTATGTTGTAGTAAAATAAAATGCTGTAGCGGAGGCGATAGCTGTAGCGGAAGCATAAACTATCCTTTGCGAAGCAAAGAATAACTGACAATGTCTTTTCAATTATTGAATTATATTTAACTGCTGTACAAATTTATTTTAAATGCTATTCTTTCGACCCGGGTCTGAGCCATTTTCTGAGCCATTTCCGAGTCGTTTCCGAGCCATTTTCTGAGCTAGGTGATATCACCTAGGGAAAAGTTAGCAACATTCATATAATTATAACATTATACATTTAATGCATCCTCTTGCATATAGGATCCAATGGGGCGCCTTAAAAATAACAGGACATATGGGTACTATCATAGTTGCATGTGGACAAATCTGCAATTAACGATGATGGTTCATTATCAGCATTATGTAAAAAAAAACTTTCCATTAGGTAAATTATCTTTCACCACAAGTTTTTGCAAAATTTATCAAAAGACTACAATTACATTACATAAAAAATATACAAAAGATCGTGATAGCTACATATGTATCGTATTGCTTGAAATAATGCATAGAGATAAAATAACGATTTTTGGCCTAAATTAAGCTTAATTCGAGACATTATTCTAAATAACACCATGCCCGTTATTTTGCATTAATACGAAATTTGACTTTTAAACAGCAACAGATAAAAGCTAAATTAAAAGCTACCTTGAAATCATTACCATTACTTCTAATAATCTATTCCCTTGCACAACTAGTAGTTTGTTGGTTTTTTTTTATATACTGTAGATAAATTGTCACAGTAATATATTTTAAATTATATCAAATTTTTAAATCAAATTATTTTGAATTTTAAGGTCATGAATACTCAAATACTCGATTATATTGATGTTAATGTCAACTACTGTACATATTTAGATAATTTGGAATTGATGTTTGGTCAATGTGATTATTGTGCTAAAGTAAAAATATTCACAAAAAATTTTTTAATTAGCTATTTTCAACTATTTTGAAAACAGAAATAAAAATTAATTGTAAGGTTTTAATAGTTAACAATTTATAGGCAATAATTAGGATGTCTCATCACTAAAAGACATGCTAAAGTGAGCACTGGAGTTGAAATACTATAAGTTTACAGCTAATTAACTTTTTACAATTCTTTAAATTATAAACTATGTATTATAACCAGATCTTTTACAACAAGATTACCAAAAGGCAGCAAGAGTTATTATGCTAAGGGGTAATTTTATTCTACAAAACATGGTATTCTTTATAATAATACTAAGTTTAAATTTTTTGATTTTCTAATATTCTGTAATCTCAATTGCCTCTGAATCTGTAATTTCAATTATCTTTAGTTCTTTAATATTGTGTGTCCTTGGCATCTAGTCGTGTTTAAGAGTAGAGAGTATGTTTCATTTTATATAGCTTTATATAGTATTTTGAAATTTCATATAAATAGACATATACTACTAATATAACTTTTTTAAATTACAACTAATCTTTATTAAAACAAAATATAAATAAAACATTTATCTATTATGTAAAATTTTGAACGCTTGTCACAAGTAAGATATAGTTTAGAAATAACTCACAAAGTATATGATTTGAGTTATGAGATTTAGAAGAATTACAGCCAGAAAAATAAGAATATATTAAAGATAATTTTATTGTGATAGGTTTCATCAATTTGTCAATGATGAAATCATCCGTTTTGCAGGTTTTTTCAGGCTTAATCAATTTCGCCAGACACAATACAGGCATGCAAGAAGTACTTTTATTTAATCAATAATAATAAAGATTATATTATTGCGTAATGTTTATGTAATTCTTTTTAGAAATGTTAATTAAGAATAAACTGATTAATAAATAGAGTTTGAATAATTCTTTAAGTTTGAATAATTCTTTATAATCACATGTTTTTTTTTGTAAACTAATTGCTAATACGTACGTACGTTATACGTATACAAATATTGTTATAATTTTGATCACATCTATTTCCATCTCCAGGAATGCCAAACTTTGAATATCTATAATTTTTCCTTAAGAAATTAAACGATTTCATAATAAAATTATGGTAATTATGTTTGAAAATTAGCAAATAACGGCGCATTTCGGAAATAAGTATGATTTTTTAAATAGCTTTTTACTACAGGAAGCTGCCGTATACAAGACCAGATATCTGACCCCATGTACGAGATCCGAATGTAACTCAAATTCTAAATTGGCTGAATACAGATTGTTTTTAAATTACTAGACTGCCCATTATAAATGAATGCTTTTTAAATATTTCCTTCTAGTGATACAAACTCTCCAAAACGTACTAGATTCGGGGTCTAATATAGGTTTAATATTGATGAAATATAAGAGACTCGGGGGTTTTTTTACGGTATGTTGAATTATAAACGGAAAAATAAAATAAGATTCTCTGGTTTTAATTTAGAAACCTCATTATTTTTTTTAAAAAAAATACCCAAAGGTCGTCCAACTACATGTAATGCAGATCAATTTCGTTTTTATCCTAGCGATATAGGAAAATCGTTATTATCATGATTCGACGTAAATTGTTGTCAAACGTAAATAATTAAATTCATATTGTGAATATATTCTGAAGTATTATATAAAGTGAGAAGATACAAGGTAAATTTATTCAATGATCCATCGGTATAAATGAATCAAATGGAATAAAAAAAATTAAAAATGATTACAGTCAACTTTGGATATAACAAACCTTATTATAATGAACTCTGGATATAATGAACTCAAAATTTTAAAATTTCTTAATAGTTCAGTATAAAAAAAGCTATGGTTTCTTAAGAAAACATAAAAATTTTTTATAGCAAACTTTTTTTTTGGCCAGACCCAAGGGTTCAGTATAGAAAGAATTGACTGTACTATTCAGCAAAAATTCATAAAAAGGATTGTTGTAAAATTATAAAAGAACCATTAAAATTAAATTAAAAGATCATCTAAAATTCGGGTTGCTTTTTATAAAGTTTACTTTTTTTACTTTGCCTCTAAATTTTTAAATTTTATTTCTAAAATCGGTTTGTTTTAATAAATCTTACTAACAAATTTTCTCCATAATAAACTCAAATTTAATCAAATGATCTTGTTGTGTTAAAATAATATTTAATTTAAATAAATAAACTATTCAGCATGTTTTTTATTAATTTGGAATATTTCATAGTCCTCTAATGAAAAGCACGACGCATTCCACTCATCTACAGGCACATTTCTAATTGGCTTTTCATATGATTTATGTTTGCACCAACTTTTATTTAGATGATTAAAACTAATAAGGTCAAAAGAAAACGATGGTCCAATATTTTCACTATTCATAATTGTTCTATGTTATGGCTTTGCACGGCTTAAAATATAATTTTGAATAGTACCATTTCTTAATGAAAAAATAAAACTCTTATCGCAAATTATAGAATTACATGAAACAATAAAAGGTTTCTCCCATCCAATAGGATTATGTCTTTAACTTTTATATGTAATTAAAACGACATTCTCTTTCTTTTCACATAAATTCCAAAATATGTCAGCAGTAAAGCCATCTCTGCTTCCACGAAGGAGTAATCTAAGTTCATATGGATTGTTTCTCGCAGAATACGTAGTAGTTTTTTCATCAACCCATGAAGCAATTTCAGCTGCATGTTCTTCGTTCATAATTGTTGAAAATGGTTCTGCAAATCTCATTGGTGTTAAAATAATACGGGGTGGAAGGATTATTGACGATAATGGTTGGTTTGGATCCACAATCCTTTTCATTATATCTTTCCAAAGATTTTTTTCTAGGATTTGTTGGTATGGTTGTACAATGTCATTACCATATATTTGAAAGCAACGAATAAGTTGCAAACAATTTTGTAATGTAGTTTCCAAAGCTTGAAAATTTTTAGGAGTCCAATTTTCAAGGTCTGATGGTAAACCTTGATTTTGGGCAATTCCCCATTTAATAACATAATTCCAAATTTTTCCTTCTTCCATTTGTAAATCATCTCGTTTAAGAAGAGAGATTAATGCATTTTCTTGAGAGAAAGAAAGTCTACAGAGTCAAAAACCTTATTTGGATATTTTGTCACAATATCATTACACCATTTTTGTAATTCTTGAAGTTGATTATTCTGAAAGCTTTTTTGATAAACATCAGCAAAATGTAAGCGAAGCCAATGAGACTGCATATGGCAGTGCAAGGACCAGTTGTTGTATTTGGCTCCACGGCTGCAAGTGGCAGTGCAAGGACCAATTGTTGTAGTGGCTCCACGGCTGCAAGTGACAGTGCAAGGACCATAAGAATGAACCCCGCCCATTTCGGCAGAAGCATAGTTACCGATTCTCTTTTCAGCTATGAGAAGATTCGATGATTCCCTCTATATGAAGGCATGTTGATCCGAAAATGGTTTCGGATCGTCTCTGTACATGTGAGGCAGAAAGGACACTATAGGTGTCCTTGTCGTTTACTGTGTGATGAATGCATGTCACTATGATGGAAAATGTAATCATGTATATTAGTGCCAATAAGGGTAGCGAGCCCTTATCCCATATGTTTTTCAGATTTTGTAAATAAAGTTATTCAGTTTTTTGTATAAAGTCAGCTGATCGAGAATAATAATAGAATTTCGAGATTCAATTGGCCAAGTAAACTTTAAAAAATTATTGTATTGGAAGTGAAATTGTATATTATTATTATTATTATTATTATTATTAATGCTAGAGTTTAGAAATATTATGTATCATTTATTCCTCTTAATAAGTATCCAATTTTCCCTTACATAAAATTATGACTACATTATTAAAGACTTCTTGTAATCAGACGTCTTTCAAACTTGAAAAATGTGTCTAAAATTCAGCATTGCGGTGTAACGCACATAATTTTTTTTTTAAATGTGCGCAAAATAAATAGCTCTAATTATCTAAAATCTTTATCACGTTAAAACCTAAAATCTACATGAATTTAAAAATTCAATTTACGTATTCCATTCATAATTTTAAAATATACGTGCGCATTAATTTTATGCGCTGCTTTAACTTCAAGATTTGACTTGTAGCGACAAATCTGGAACAAGATCCAATGTAGATGACAATTATAATTATCATAATATCATTTATCTAATCATCTTTCCTTAGTTAATTTATTACAGTACCTGGTATTAATAGCAATAGAGAAATATATATATATGATAGTATGAAAAATGATCATAAAATTTAAAGAAAATAATCAATCTTCACTAATTATATAATCTTGACAAGTCAAGTAAGTAACTAATTAATGCATAACAACATTTTGTTTTTCAATATCGATGTCAATTATTTCTACAATAATGAAGAATTTGTTAACGATAAATTGTGAATCGAATGTAAGGATATTTCCATTTAAACTCTGGATTAGAATGGAATGTTTTGTTCATAAACTTTAAGTTTAATTTTGAAAAAGAACACGGAACGAGCAAAACATTTTGTTACGTATTAACAATTGGATTACCTTTTGGCTATTTCAAAAAGCCCATTATTAGTTCAAACGAATTATTTTATTGGTCCATGATCTGAGTTTTTCAATGCCACGAAAGATTTAAATGTTTTTAATAGCGACGTGACGTCGTTGAAATAAGAATTATTGCAATCTTTAGCGGCATGATGAAGATTAGATATTGAATGCACCAATATACTGTATTATTAAACCACTTTTTTTATTAGATACATATTCTTACTGTTTCAAATTTCTCAAAGCACCTACATGTACGTGTTATTGACTAATAATAATCATCCCATTTTGCCATGCAAAATACGGCCACATAACTAAAATAGATATAATTTAAAAAATAACGATACAGTAAAGTATAATTATAACATTATATTAAGGATAAATCTATTTGTAACAGCCTGTTTCGTAACAGCTATATTATATAGGTAACTCAAAATTTTACTAGGGCAACCCCTGTTGACTTTTAACAAAAAATGTTCCTCTCGCAATTTTGTATTAATCTTGACTCTAACCCTAACTCTAACCTAACTCTAATCCTAACATTAATACTGATCTTATAGCTGTTACAAAAAGATTTTTTCTATATTTAATATATACTATATCAGATATTAAAATAACTATTATGTATTCCACAAAGTAATTGTTTATCTGAAATTGGTTATTATTTTTACTTTTTCATAGACAAAAACCCAAAACTTCTAGTTTCAAATTCATGACAACATTTTTAATGACCGATTTGTTTATTAGTCATTATTCGTGCGGTTCTCTTTGACAAACTATCATGCGTGTAATCAAATAATCCATTAAGAATCCATATAAATTATTTTAAAGCTTATTTATAACTTTTTTACTTTCTTGACTTTCCATTGCATCATATTTCTGTTTCGTTTTTAGTATATTTTTTTCAATACACGTCATATGTACAATATAACTAAGAAAAATAACTCTTTTGTAAATAAGTTAAATTCGTTATGACATTTAGAGGCTTTACAACAAGACCAATAAGGAAAGGTTAAAGATAATTTTATTGTAACGAAGCCGCAGATTTCATCAATTTGTCAATGATGAAACCATCCATTTCTTCAGGGTTTATCTGGCTTCATCAGCAACTGAATACAGGATGCAAGAATTAAATTTACTTAATTTAATAACGTTGTTTTTATTTTTTTCATAGAGAAAATTTAAAGCTTTTTTGCTTCATATTCATGACAACAATTTTAATGACTAATTTGTTTATTAGCAATTATCGAGCTGTTCTCTTTGACGAACTATCATGTGTATATTCAAATAAGCCATTAAGAATGAGTCAAACTTTCCGTAACTATTATTTTAAATTTAGTTTATAAATTTTTATTTTCTTGACTTTCAGTTGCATCATATTTACTTTCAGTACATTTTTCTTCACTTGTCATAAGTATGATATAGCTTAGAAATAACTCTCGAAGTATATGATTTGAGTTATGTGATTTAGAGGATTTACAGCCGGAACAATAAGAATATATTAAAGATAATTTTATTATGATAAGCATCATCAATTTGTCAATGATGAAATCATCCATTTCACAGGTTTTTTTCTGGCTTAATCAATTTCACCAGAGACAATACAGGCATACAAGAATTACTTTTACTTAATCAACGATTATGTTATTGCGTAATATTCATGTAATTCTTATTAAAAATGGCAATCACGTTCACAAATAGAGTTTGAACTATTCTTTATAATTACGTATCCAAATATTTCTATAATTTTGATCTAAAGTTTTTTCTTAGACATCCATATACTTCCATTTGCAGGCATATTCAAACTTTGAATATCTAAGTATATTAATGTTTACCGAATTCTTATAATTTTCCCTTAGGAAATTAACGGCTTCATACGATTTCATAATATTATAGCAATTGTGAGCAAATAATGGCGCATTTCGAAAATTAGTATGATTTTTTAATAACTTTTTACTACAGCAAACTCCGTATTCAAGACCCCAAATATCAAACCCCAAATATCAGACCCCACGTACTAGACCCAGGCGCGAATCTCAAATTCTAAAATTGCTGAATACAGATTGTTTTTAAATAACTAGACTTCCCATTATAAATGAAAATACACATGCTTTTTAAAATTCTACAAACTCTCCACAATGTACTAGATTCGGGGTCTAATATAGGTTTTAATCTTGATGAAATGTAAGAACTCGTGCCTTTTTACGGCATGCTGAATTATAATTGGAAAAATAAAAAAGATTCTCTGGTTTTAATTTTGAAAACCCATTATTTTTTTTAAAATAAATACCCCAAGGTCGTTCAACAACACGTAATGCAGATCTATTTCGTTTTTATCCTGACGATACAAGGGTAAATCGTTATTATCATGATTAACGTAAATTTTTGTTAAGCAAAATGTAAATAATTGTGAATATATTCTGAAGTATTATACGTATAAAGTGAGAAGATCCAAGGTAAATTTATTCAATGATCCATCAATCGGTATAAATGAATTAAACGGAATAAAAAAAAAAAATTTTTTTAAAAATGATTTCTACTCAGCAAAAATTCAGTAAAAAGATTTTTGTAAAATTATAAAAGAACCATTAAAATTAAATTAAAATCACCTAAAATTCAGACTGCTGTTTACAAAATTTACTATTTTTGCTTTGTCTCTAAATTTTTAAATTTTATTTCTAAAACCGTTTTATTTTAATAAATCTTACTAAGAAATTCTCAACAATAAACTCTAAATTTAATCAATTGATCTTGTTGTGTTAAAATAATATTTAATTTAAATAAATAAACTATTCAGCATATTTGCTATTAATTTGGAATATTTCATAGTACTCTAATGAAAAATATGACCTATTACTTTCATCTACAGGCACATTTCTAATTGGTTTTTCATATGATTTATGTTGACACCAACTTTTATTTGAAGAATTAAAACTAACAAGATCTTGATTGAACGTTGGTCCAACAAATATAGTATTCCAAATTGCTTCATGTTGTAGTTTTACACGGCTTAGAATAGAATTTTGAATAGTACCATTTCTTAATGAAAAAATGAAACTCTTATCGCATCTTATATAATTATATGCAAAAGGTTTCTCCCATCCAATAGGATTATATCCGCCAAGAATTTCATCAGTGTTTTTAACTTTTATAATTAAAACGACATTCTTTTTCTTACCACATAAATTCCAAAATGTGTCGCGAGTAAAGCCATCTCTGCTTCCACGAAGTAGTAATCTAAATTCATATGGATTATTTCTCGTAGAATATGTAGTGGTTTTTTCATCAATCCATGAAGCAATTTCAGCTGCATGTTCTTCGTTTATAATTGTTGAAAATGATTCAGTCAATCTCATTGGTAATATTGGTGTTAAAATAATACGAGGTGGAAGGACTATTGACGATATTGGTCGGTTTGGATCCGCAATCCTTTTCATTATATCTTTACAAAGATTTTTTTCTATGATTGGCTGGTATGGTTGTACATTATCAACAATGTCATTACCAGATATTTGAAAGTAACGAATAAGAGGTAAACAATTTTGTAAAGTAGTTTTCAAAGCTTTAAAATTTTCAAGAGTCCAATCTTCAGGATCTGGTGGTAAGTCTTGATTTTGGGCAATTCCCCATTTAATAACATAATTCCAAAATTTTCCTTCTTCCATTTGTAAATCATCTCGTTTAAGAAGAGATATTAATGCATTTTCTTGAAGAGAAAGGAAGTCTTCAGAGTCAAAGACCTTATTTGGATATTTTGTCACAATATCATTACACCATTTTTGTAATTCTTGAAGTTGATTATTCTGAAAACATTTTTGATAAACATCAGCGAAATGTAAACGAAGCCAATGAGCCTGTTCTTTAATTAAGTAAGACTCAAGATGGTTGGCCAGCTCATTAATGAAGAACTCATGAGCGAAAAACATTAGCTTGAAGATAAATGATGTGTCATAGTCTTTTAACAAAATCACCCCTCCGTAAATATATCTTTATTAATAATTATAAGATCAATAGTTTTTTTAAACAATATAAAACAATAAATCAAATTCATTAAATAACTTACTTGATAATGACTTCAAATTGTTGAATAGAAATATGTTTTAAAGTAACTGTTTTAATATTATTATCATCTTTGTTAACGGATGCCAACTTGTTACGAAAATATAGAGACCTATATCTCAAAATAGCTGAATGGGCTTGGAATATTTTAGTATCTGAAGATTCTCCAACTTTAATAATAACATTGAAATCTTCTTTATCATCAAGTAATTCAAGGTAATCATTTGAAAGTTTATCAAGAAATTTAATTGCCATTTTTAACTAATAATAAATGAGTGTGAATTCCAAATTTTGTGGTCGACTCTTTTTGATATTTTTTAATGTCGATCAATACCATATTAAAGCAAAGTTTAATGTGTGTGATTACACAAAATTACCCAATGTAACGTTAGAATTTCGAGATTCGATTGGCCAAATAATCATTAAATAATTACGGATTATTATTATTATTATATGCTAGAGTTTATAAATAATATATATTAGTTATTCCTCTTAATAAGTGTCAAATTTCCCCTTACATGCAATTATGACTAACAATTAAAGTCTTCTTGAACATTTGCCAAATGTCTTTTAACCTTGAAAAGAGTGTTAAAATTCAGCATCAAAACTGTGGACTGGACGCAGCACACATTTTTTTAACTGTGCGCAAACAAATTGCTTCAATGTATCTAAAATCTTTATTTTATTGCATAGTTAAAACTTAAAATATACATGAAATTAAAATTTAATTTGCACAAAGCGCATTAATTTTAAATTTCAAGATTTGTATTTGTGGCGATAAATCAGGAACAAGATTAATTTTGACGATAATTATCATATTCTAAGTTAATTTAGTATTAATCTCAATAATATATTTGTTATGGTAACCTGGTATCAACAGCAATAAAAAGGAATATATAAATTATGAAAAACATTGCGTTTATTTCAGAAAATTTAAACCAAAATATTCAAATCTTTAATGAAGATGTCATCTTGACATTTCAAAGAAGCAATTTATTATTACATAGAAACATTTTGTCTACCACAATAATAATGAATTTGTTGAATGATAAATTGAGATTCGGGATGCAAGGTTTATTTTCAATTATATATTCTGTATTAAAATGGAAGTTAAAGTTGAAAAAAGAATTCATGAAATTAACCAAAAAACTTGATGCATATTAACTATTAGATTTCCCTTTAGTTACTTCAAAAAACCTAAGATTTTATTCGTAAATTCATGCAGGCTGATATATTCATTTTAAACGAATCATTTTATGGATCCATAATTTGAGTTTATTTAATGTCTCGAAAGATTTTTGATATCGATGTAGTGAAATGAGAATCACTGTCATCTTTAGTGGATATAACGTTATTGAATGCTGAATAAATGAAAAATATCTTTTTTTCTCTGACGAACATATTAAGAAATGGTAAAGTTTACATATCTATTATTTTAAAATTTAGTTCATTTATAGATTTTTTATTTCTTGATTCTATCATATTACGTTCAGCAAATTTTTCAACACTTGTCATAAGTAAAATATAGCTTAGAAATAATACTCGCAGTAAATGATTTGAATTATGGATTTAGAGGATTTACAGCCAGAACAGTAAGAATAAATTAAAGATACTTTTATTGTGTTAGGTATCTTCAATTTGTTAATGATGAAATAATCCAATTCGCAGGCTTTGTTAGGCTTAATCAGTTTCGCCAGGCACATATTATATTGCAACTGAATGTAGGCATGTTCGCATATTTATTATGATTAAACCGATTAATAAATAGAGTTTGAACAATTCTTTATCATTACATGTTTTTTATAAACAAGTATGTACGCTATACACTAAATAATGATATAATTTTTGATCTAAAGTCTTTTTTTTTTTTTTTTGGACATCCATGTACACCCATTTCCATTTGCAGGTATGTTCAAACTTTGAATATCTTAAGAATATTAATGTTTACCGAATTCTTATAATTTCCCTTAGGAAATTAAACGGTTTCATGATCTAAATTAGCAAATAATGGGGCATTTCGAAAATAAGTATGGTTTTTTAAATAACTTTTTTACTACAGCAAACTACCGTATTCAAGGCCCCAAATATCAGACCCCATGTTCTAGACCCGGGCGTGAATCTCAAATTCTAAAATGACTGAATACAGATTATTTTTAAATAACTAGACTGCCCATTATAAATGAAAATACACATGCTTTTTAAATTTTCCTTCTGGTGGTACAAGCTCTCCATATTGTACTAGATTCGGGTCTAATATAGGTTTTAATCTTGATGAAATGTAAGAGACTTTTTTTACGATATGCTTAATTATAAGTGGAAAACAAAATAAGATTCTCTGGCTTAATTTTGAAACCACATTATTTTTTTAAAAAAATACCCAAACAATATGTTATCCGTTATTATCATGATTCCGACGTAAAGTGAGAAGGTCCAAGGTAAATTTATTCAACGATCCATCTGCATAAATGAATCAAACGGAATAAAAAAAAAAATTAAGAATGATTTCTATTCAGCAAAAATTCAGTAAAAGGATTTTTATAAAATTATAAAAGAACCATTAAAAATTAAATTTAACCATCTAAAATTCAGGCTGCTGTACAAAGTTTACTAATTTTGCTTTGTCTCTAAATTTTAAATTTTATTCTAAAAACCGTTTATTTTAATAAATCTTACTAAGAATTTTCTCAACATTAAACTCGAAATTTAATCAAATGACCTTGTTGTGATAAATAATTTTTAATTTAATTTAAACAAATAAACTATTCAGCATGTTATTTATTAATCTGGAATATTTCATAGTCCTCTAATGAAAAATAAGACCTATTACGTTCATCTACAGGCACATTTCTAATTGGTTTTTCATATGATATATGATTACACCAACTTTCATTTAAAGAATAAATAACAAGATCATGGTAAAACGATGGTCCACATAATTTATTATTCCTAATTGCATTATGTTGTGGCTTTGCACGACTTAAAATAGAATTTTGAATAATACCATTTCTTAATGAAAATATAAAACACTCATCGCAAATTATATAATTAAAAGATCCAGGTTTCTCCCATCCAATAGGATTATATCCGCCAAGAATTTCATCAGTGTCTTTAACTTTTATAATTAAAACGACATTCACTTTCATATCACATAAATTCCAAAATGTGTCACAAGTAAAGCCATCTCTGCTTCCACGAAGTAGTAATCTAAATTCATATGGATTATTTCTCGTAGAATATGTAGTGGTTTTTTCATCAATCCATGAAGCAATTTCAGCTGCATGTTCTTCGTTTATAATTGTTGAAAATGGTTCAGTCAATCTCATTGGTAATATTGGTGTTAAAATAATACGAGGTGGAAGGACTATTGACGATATTGGTCGGTTTGGATCCGCAATCCTTTTCATTATATCTTTCCAAAGATTTTTTTCTAGGATTGGTTGATATGGTTGTACATTATCAACAATGTAATTACCAGATATTTGAAAGTAACGAATAAGAGGTAAACAATTTTGTAATGTAGTTTTTAAAACTTGAAAATTTTCAAGAGTCCAATCTTCAGGGTCTGATGGTAAGCCTTGATTTTGGGCAATTCCCCATTTAATAACATAATTCCAAATTTTTCCTTCTTCCATTTGTAAATCATCTCGTCTAAGAAGAGAGATTAATGCATTTTCTTGAAGAGAAAGAAAGTCTTCAGGGTCAAAAACCTTATTAGGATATTTTGTCACAATATCATTACACCATTTTTGTAATTCTTGAAGCTGATTATTCTGAAAACTTTTTTGATAAACGTCAGCAAAATGTAAACGAAGCCAATGAGACTGTTCTTTAATTAAGTAAGATTCAAGATGGTTGGCCAACTCATTAATGAAAAACTCATAAGCGAAAAACATTAGCTTGAAGATAAATGATGTGTCATAGTCTTTTAATAAAATCACCCCTCCGTAAATATATCTTTATTAATTAATTATAAGATCAATAGTTTTTTAAACAATATAAAACAATAAATCAAATTCATTAAATAACTTACTTGATAATGACTTCAAATTGTTGAATAGAAATATGTTTTAAAGTAACTGTTTTAATATTATTATCATCTTTGTTAACGGTTGCCAACTTGTTACGAAAATATAGAGACCTATATCTCAAAATAACTGAATGTGCTTGGAATATTTTAGTATCTGAAGATTCTCCAACTTTAATAATTACACTGAAGTCTTCTTTATCATCAAGTAATTCAAGGTAATCATTTGAAAGTTTATCAAGAAATTTAATTGCCATTTTTAACTAATAATGAATTCCAAATTTTGTGGTCGACTCTTTTTGATATTTTTTAATGTCGATTAATACCATATTAAAGGAAAGTTTAATGTGTGATCACACGAAATTACCCAATGTAACATTAGAATTTCGAGATTCGATTGGCCAAGCAAACGTTAAAAATAATTGTATTGGAAGTGAAATTGTATTTTTTGATTATTATTAATGCTATTTAGAAAGATTATATATTATTTATTCCTCTCAATAAGTATCCAATTTTCCCTTATATACAGTTATGACTACACTATTAAAGACTTCTTTAGCATTAATCAGATGTCTTTTAAGCTTGAAAAGAGTGTCTAAAATTCAGCATTAAAACGGCGTGCGCACATTACATATTGCGATGCAACGCACATAATTTTTTTTTAACTGTGCGCAAATAAATAGCTCCAATGTATCTAAAATCTTTATCACGTTAAATCCGAAAATCTACATGAATTTAGAAATTCAATGTGCGTATTCCATTTCTAATTTTAAAATCTATGTGAGCTTTAATTTGAACTTCAAGATTTGTACTTGTAGCGGCAAATCTGGAACAAGATCGAATGTAGACGACAATTATAATTATCAAAAGAGCATTTATCAACCGAATATTTTATCACCTTTCCTTAGTTAATTTAAGAATATATAATATGAAAAATAATATATTTATTTCATAAAATTTAAAGCGAAATAATCAAAACTTCACTAATGAAATCATATTCACAAGTCAAGTAAGCAACTAATTATTGCATAGCAACATTTTGTTTTTCAATATCGATGCAAATTATTTCTACATTACAGCTGTTTTCAAAAATATGTGAACAATCAGTGACCACCATATCATGGGAAATTCACGATATTTCCCAAATTTCCTTCTTTTTTTTACTCTCACTTCTAACAGAGAAAGATTCTCACCAATTTCCCAATAGAAATAGTTTTTATAGTTCAATAAAATAATGCTATTCTAAGTTAAAGATGTAAATTTTAACAGGTGAATTAAGAAATTTTTAATAAATTCCTAAAAACGATGGTCATCTTGAGTCTTGCAACATTATACATGTTATATGATTTTGCTTTATACAGTAAATTAACTAATGATCAATTAAAAATTATAGTGCTTTAACCTCTTAAAGTAAAACTTTTACCGATTCAGAGCTGCATGAATGATTTTTTTTTTTTTTTATTCAATTTTAATTGCGTGCTTGTGCACAAAAAGGGTAAAGGTAACAGAGCAAAAGAGGCATAAATAAGGCAGTTAGTAACAAAGGAGGGTAAAACATAATAATTAAATTAATATAATATAATTTCATGTAATAGAAATCAGAATATATAATAAAGTACGCCACTGAGCGTCTCCGAAAGGGAGTTATAAAAAAAAAAANNNNAAAAAAAAAAAAAAAAAAAAAAAAAAAAAAAAAAAAAAAAAAAAAAAAAAAAAAAAAAAAAATTTAATAGCCAATTATTGCATCGTGAACAAAGTGAAAAATTAGAAGAATCCTTTAGAGTTATTTAATAATTATAATGCAATATATTTTTTCGAGCAAAAGAAACTTGATCTTCTGCCCAATTGGGCGTAAAAAAATTAGTGTATACGCATATTTGACAGCTTCAGTTCGATCACCTCTATGAGTGGTTTTGCAATATCACATTTGCATTTTTGTGTTTGCAAATCAACCCCACAGTAAAAACACTTTCGACAACTAAAGCAAGTCCTTCTTTTGTATATAAGATTTGTATCTAGTGCATCAGCCATCAATATTAATACGATTATAAAAACAAAATAATATACATTGGAATAATTTGTTTATATAGCGATACGATAATATAATGATTAGAAAAGGGTATCACGCACTTATCAGTACTAGGTGCTTAATTGGTACATGGTTAATAATATAAAAATTACAACGGACGTCAATAATTATCTATCCTAAAATATGTGTTGATTAAGCATCTCGCACTGATAAGTACTTGTTATCCGTAAGGTCCGACGTAAGTACTAACGTTTTTCGTATATATTATTCGATCTTTCTAATCATTAGACTCATCTTTACTCTTTTTTTACGTTCGCTTACTTTTTCACTTTCGCTCATCATTTTTTTTATTTAACTTTTTTACTTTTTTCCTTCGTTAAATCTTTTTTTCCCTAATATGAATTTTGAATTTCACAACATCCAACGCAAGAAGAAATAAAATCGTTAAATCTTTTTTTCCCTAATATGAATTTTGAGTTTCACAACATCCTACGCAAGAAGAAATAAAATCAAAAAATTGAATTATCACATGATTAGAAAGTGATCGAATAATATATACAAAAAACGTCTAGTGCGCACATAGGACCTGTCGGATAAGTGCGTGATGTCCGTGATAAAAAAGTTATTTATTAAATTTCCGATTTCCCGATTCCCAATATGGGTATTTGTCATAAAAATCACCTGTTCACACCTTTTTGAAAACAGCTATAATGAAGAATTTGTTGAACGATAAATTGTAAATCGAATGTAAGGATATTACATATTTATACTCTAGATTAGATGGAATGTTTTGTTCATAAAGTTTAGATTTAATGTTGAAAAACAACTCACGGAACGAGCAAAAAATTTTGATACTTATTAACAATTGGACCTCCTTTTGGCTATTTCAAAAGCCCGTTTCAGTTCAAACGAATTATTTCATTGATCCATGATTTGGGGGTTTTCAATGTCTCAAAAAATTTAAATGCTTGAATTACTGCAATATTTAGCGGGTATGATGTATATCAGATGTTGAATGAACCAATATATTACTAAAACACTTTTTTTTTTATCAACATGCGTATTCTTACCGTTTAATTTCTCAAAGCACCTACATGTACGTTATTGAACTAATAATAATCACGCCAGTATTGCCATGCAAACTACGGCCACATAACTAAAATAGATATAATTTAAAAATTAACAATACAGTAAAGTATAATTATAAATTATATATTTAATAATATACTATTATGTATTCCACGAAGTTATTGTTATCTAAAGTTGGTTATTGTTTTACTTTTTTATAGACAAAAATCCAAAGCTTCTAGTTTCAAATTCATGATAACATTTTTAATGACCGATTAGGCAATTAAGACCATAAAATTATTTTAAACTTCATTTATAAATTGTTTATTTTCTTGACTTTCCATTGCATCATATTTTTCTGTTTCGTTTTTAGTATATTTTTTTCAATACTTGTCATATGTACAATATAACTAAGAAATAACTCTTTTGTAAATAAGTTATATTCGTTATGAGATTTAGAGGCTTTACAACTAGAACAATAAAAAAAGGTTAAAGTTAATTTTACTTTAACGAAGCCACAGATTTCATCAATTTGTCAATGATGAAACCATCCATTTCTTCAGGGTTTATCTGACTTCATCAGCAACTGAATACAGGATGCAAGAATTAATTTTACTTAATTTAATAACGTTGTTTTTATTTTTTTCATAATGAAAATTTAAAGCTTTTTATTTCATATTCATGACAACATTTTTAATGACCAATTTGTTTATTATCCATTATCGAGCTGTTGTTCTCTTTGACAGCTGTCATGTGTATATTCAAACAAGCCATTAAGTTTAAATTTAGTTTATAAATTTTATTTTCTAGACTTTCAGTTGCATCATATTTTCTTTCAGTACATTTTTCTACACTTGTCATAAGTATGATATAGCTTAGAAATAACTCTCGAAGTATATGATTTGAGCTATGTGATTTAGAGTACTTACAGCCGGAACAATAAGAATATATTAAAGATAATTTTATTAAGATAAGCATCATCAATTTGTCAATGATGAAATCATCCATTTCGCAGGTTTTTTTCTGGCTTAATCAATTTCGCCAGAGACAATACAGGCTTACAAGAATTACTTTTACTTAATCAAATAATAATAGCGATTATATTATTGAGTAATATTCATGTAATTTTTATTAGAAATGTTAATCATGTTCGATATTTATTATGATTAACGCGATTAATAAATAGAATTTGAACTATTCTTTATAATTACATATACCAAATATTGTTATAATTTTGATATAAAGATTTTTTTGACATCCTTGTACTTCCATTTGCAGGGGTCGGCTAAAGCCTGGTATATCACGAGCTTACCAGATATGTAACCTGGATCCGTCCGAACAAAACGAAGCGAGACGACAAAGACAAAGTCATGAAAAAGCTTTCTAAACCGGCCTTGATTCACTAAGTAAAAGTGTCGAGAATGCGATTTTGCTATATATAAACCACTCTCTAAACCATAATCTAACCCTATCCCTAATATCAATCGATTTTAATCAAAAATTGGAAAATCGGGTAATCTCGTGATGTACCTGACTTTAGCCATCCCATTTGCAAACTTATAATATCTAAGTATATTAATGTTTACCGGATTCTTGAAATTTTCTCTTAGGAAATTAAACGGTTTCATAATAAATTGAAATTGTGTTCAAAAATTAGCAAATAATGGCGCATTTCGAAAATAAGTATGCTTTTTAAATAACTTTTTTACTACAGCAAACACCGTATTCAAGAACCCAAATATCAGACCCCATGTACTAAACTCGGGTGTGAATCTCAAATCCAAAATGACTGAATACAGATTATTTTTAAATAACTAGACAGCCCATTATAAATGAAAATACACATGCTTTTAAAATTCTCCTTCTAGTGATATAAACTCTCAACAATGTACTAGATTCGGATCTAATATAGGTTTTAATCTTGATGAAATGTAAGAGACTCGTGTCTTTTTTTACGGTATGCTGAATTATAAGCGGAAAAATAAAATAAGATTCTCTGGTTTTAATTTTGAAACCCCACAATTTTTTTAAGAAAATACCCAAAGGTTGTTCAATAACACGTAATGCAGATCTATCTATTATCATGATTCAACGTAAATTTTTGTCAAGCAAAATGTAAATAATCAAATTATATTGTTTATTGTGCATATATTCTGAGGTATTATACGAATAAAATGAGAAGATTCAAGGTAAATTTTTTCAATGATCCATCCATCAGTATAAATGAATCAAATGGAATAAAAAAAATTAAAAAAGATTTCCATTCAGCAAAAATTCAGCAAAGGATTTTTGTAAAATTATAAAAGAACCATTAAAATTAAATTAAATCATCTAAAATTCAGGCTGCTGTTTA
Organism: Gigaspora rosea; assembly: GCA_003550325.1. Taxonomy (NCBI): domain Eukaryota; kingdom Fungi; phylum Glomeromycota; class Glomeromycetes; order Diversisporales; family Gigasporaceae; genus Gigaspora; species Gigaspora rosea. The sequence goes on from QKWP01000307.1 coordinate 123,188, forward strand.
CAAAGTTTGCTATTTTTGCTTTGTCTCTAAGTTTTTAAATTTTATTTTAAACCTGTTTTATTTTAATAAATCTTACTATGAAATTTTCTCAATAGTAAACTCTAAATTTAATCAAATGATCTTGTTGTGTTAAAATAATATTTAATTTAAATAAATAAACTATTCAGCATGTTTGTTATTAATTTGGAATATTTCATAGTCCTCTAATGAAAAACATGACCTATTATGTTTATCCACAGGCACATTTCTAATTGGTTTTTCATAAGATGCATGTTGACAATAACTTTTATTTTTATGATTAAAACTAACAAGATCATAGTGAAACGATGGTCCACAAAGGAAATTATTCTTAATTGTTTTATGTTGTGACTTTGCACGGCTTAAAATAGAATTTTGAATAGTACCATTTCTTAATGAAAAAATAAAACACTTATCACAACTTATATAATTAAATGTAATAGGTTTCTCCCATCCAATAGGATTATATCCGCCAAGAATTTCATCAGTGCCCTTAACTTTTATAATTAAAACGACATTCTCTTTCTTATCACATAAATTCCAAAATATGTCAGCAGTAAAGCCATCTCTGCTTCCACGAAGCAGTAATCTAAATTTATATGGATTATTTCTCGTAGAATAATATGTAGTAGTTTTTTCGTCAATCTATGAAGCAATTTCAGCTGCATGTTCTTCGTTTATAATTGTTGATAATGGTTCAATCAGTCTCATTGGTAACACCGGTGTTAAAATAATACGAGGTGGAAGGACTATTGACGATATTGGTCGGTTTGGATCCGCAATCCTTTTCATTATATCTTTCCAAAGATTTTTTTCTAGGATTGGTTGATATGGTTGTACATTATCAACAATGTCATTACCAGATATTTGAAAGTAGCGAATAAGAGGTAAACAATTTTGTAAAGTAGTTTTCAAAGCTTGAAAATTTTCAAGAGTCCAATCTTCAGGGTCTGATGGTAAGCCTTGATTTTGGGCAATTCCCCATTTAATAACATAATTCCAAATTTTTCCTTCTTCCATTTGTAAATCATCTCGTTTAAGAAGAGAGATTAATGCATTTTCTTGAGAGAAAGAAAGTCTACAGAGTCAAAAACCTTATTTGGATATTTTGTCACAATATCATTACACCATTTTTGTAATTCTTGAAGTTGATTATTCTGAAAGCTTTTTTGATAAACATCAGCAAAATGTAAGCGAAGCCAATGAGACTGCATATGGCAGTGCAAGGACCAGTTGTTGTATTTGGCTCCACGGCTGCAAGTGGCAGTGCAAGGACCAATTGTTGTAGTGGCTCCACGGCTGCAAGTGACAGTGCAAGGACCATAAGAATGAACCCCGCCCATTTCGGCAGAAGCATAGTTACCGATTCTCTTTTCAGCTATGAGAAGATTCGATGATTCCCTCTATATGAAGGCATGTTGATCCGAAAATGGTTTCGGATCGTCTCTGTACATGTGAGGCAGAAAGGACACTATAGGTGTCCTTGTCGTTTACTGTGTGATGAATGCATGTCACTATGATGGAAAATGTAATCATGTATATTAGTGCCAATAAGGGTAGCGAGCCCTTATCCCATATGTTTTTCAGATTTTGTAAATAAAGTTATTCAGTTTTTTGTATAAAGTCAGCTGATCGAGAATAATAATAGAATTTCGAGATTCAATTGGCCAAGTAAACTTTAAAAAATTATTGTATTGGAAGTGAAATTGTATATTATTATTATTATTATTATTATTATTAATGCTAGAGTTTAGAAATATTATGTATCATTTATTCCTCTTAATAAGTATCCAATTTTCCCTTACATAAAATTATGACTACATTATTAAAGACTTCTTGTAATCAGACGTCTTTCAAACTTGAAAAATGTGTCTAAAATTCAGCATTGCGGTGTAACGCACATAATTTTTTTTTTAAATGTGCGCAAAATAAATAGCTCTAATTATCTAAAATCTTTATCACGTTAAAACCTAAAATCTACATGAATTTAAAAATTCAATTTACGTATTCCATTCATAATTTTAAAATATACGTGCGCATTAATTTTATGCGCTGCTTTAACTTCAAGATTTGACTTGTAGCGACAAATCTGGAACAAGATCCAATGTAGATGACAATTATAATTATCATAATATCATTTATCTAATCATCTTTCCTTAGTTAATTTATTACAGTACCTGGTATTAATAGCAATAGAGAAATATATATATATGATAGTATGAAAAATGATCATAAAATTTAAAGAAAATAATCAATCTTCACTAATTATATAATCTTGACAAGTCAAGTAAGTAACTAATTAATGCATAACAACATTTTGTTTTTCAATATCGATGTCAATTATTTCTACAATAATGAAGAATTTGTTAACGATAAATTGTGAATCGAATGTAAGGATATTTCCATTTAAACTCTGGATTAGAATGGAATGTTTTGTTCATAAACTTTAAGTTTAATTTTGAAAAAGAACACGGAACGAGCAAAACATTTTGTTACGTATTAACAATTGGATTACCTTTTGGCTATTTCAAAAAGCCCATTATTAGTTCAAACGAATTATTTTATTGGTCCATGATCTGAGTTTTTCAATGCCACGAAAGATTTAAATGTTTTTAATAGCGACGTGACGTCGTTGAAATAAGAATTATTGCAATCTTTAGCGGCATGATGAAGATTAGATATTGAATGCACCAATATACTGTATTATTAAACCACTTTTTTTATTAGATACATATTCTTACTGTTTCAAATTTCTCAAAGCACCTACATGTACGTGTTATTGACTAATAATAATCATCCCATTTTGCCATGCAAAATACGGCCACATAACTAAAATAGATATAATTTAAAAAATAACGATACAGTAAAGTATAATTATAACATTATATTAAGGATAAATCTATTTGTAACAGCCTGTTTCGTAACAGCTATATTATATAGGTAACTCAAAATTTTACTAGGGCAACCCCTGTTGACTTTTAACAAAAAATGTTCCTCTCGCAATTTTGTATTAATCTTGACTCTAACCCTAACTCTAACCTAACTCTAATCCTAACATTAATACTGATCTTATAGCTGTTACAAAAAGATTTTTTCTATATTTAATATATACTATATCAGATATTAAAATAACTATTATGTATTCCACAAAGTAATTGTTTATCTGAAATTGGTTATTATTTTTACTTTTTCATAGACAAAAACCCAAAACTTCTAGTTTCAAATTCATGACAACATTTTTAATGACCGATTTGTTTATTAGTCATTATTCGTGCGGTTCTCTTTGACAAACTATCATGCGTGTAATCAAATAATCCATTAAGAATCCATATAAATTATTTTAAAGCTTATTTATAACTTTTTTACTTTCTTGACTTTCCATTGCATCATATTTCTGTTTCGTTTTTAGTATATTTTTTTCAATACACGTCATATGTACAATATAACTAAGAAAAATAACTCTTTTGTAAATAAGTTAAATTCGTTATGACATTTAGAGGCTTTACAACAAGACCAATAAGGAAAGGTTAAAGATAATTTTATTGTAACGAAGCCGCAGATTTCATCAATTTGTCAATGATGAAACCATCCATTTCTTCAGGGTTTATCTGGCTTCATCAGCAACTGAATACAGGATGCAAGAATTAAATTTACTTAATTTAATAACGTTGTTTTTATTTTTTTCATAGAGAAAATTTAAAGCTTTTTTGCTTCATATTCATGACAACAATTTTAATGACTAATTTGTTTATTAGCAATTATCGAGCTGTTCTCTTTGACGAACTATCATGTGTATATTCAAATAAGCCATTAAGAATGAGTCAAACTTTCCGTAACTATTATTTTAAATTTAGTTTATAAATTTTTATTTTCTTGACTTTCAGTTGCATCATATTTACTTTCAGTACATTTTTCTTCACTTGTCATAAGTATGATATAGCTTAGAAATAACTCTCGAAGTATATGATTTGAGTTATGTGATTTAGAGGATTTACAGCCGGAACAATAAGAATATATTAAAGATAATTTTATTATGATAAGCATCATCAATTTGTCAATGATGAAATCATCCATTTCGCAGGTTTTTTTCTGGCTTAATCAATTTCACCAGAGACAATACAGGCATACAAGAATTACTTTTACTTAATCAAATAATAATAGCGATTATATTATTGAGTAATATTCATGTAATTTTTATTAGAAATGTTAATCATGTTCGATATTTATTATGATTAACGCGATTAATAAATAGAATTTGAACTATTCTTTATAATTACATATACCAAATATTGTTATAATTTTGATATAAAGATTTTTTTGACATCCTTGTACTTCCATTTGCAGGGGTCGGCTAAAGCCTGGTATATCACGAGCTTACCAGATATGTAACCTGGATCCGTCCGAACAAAACGAAGCGAGACGACAAAGACAAAGTCATGAAAAAGCTTTCTAAACCGGCCTTGATTCACTAAGTAAAAGTGTCGAGAATGCGATTTTGCTATATATAAACCACTCTCTAAACCATAATCTAACCCTATCCCTAATATCAATCGATTTTAATCAAAAATTGGAAAATCGGGTAATCTCGTGATGTACCTGACTTTAGCCATCCCATTTGCAAACTTATAATATCTAAGTATATTAATGTTTACCGGATTCTTGAAATTTTCTCTTAGGAAATTAAACGGTTTCATAATAAATTGAAATTGTGTTCAAAAATTAGCAAATAATGGCGCATTTCGAAAATAAGTATGCTTTTTAAATAACTTTTTTACTACAGCAAACACCGTATTCAAGAACCCAAATATCAGACCCCATGTACTAAACTCGGGTGTGAATCTCAAATCCAAAATGACTGAATACAGATTATTTTTAAATAACTAGACAGCCCATTATAAATGAAAATACACATGCTTTTAAAATTCTCCTTCTAGTGATATAAACTCTCAACAATGTACTAGATTCGGATCTAATATAGGTTTTAATCTTGATGAAATGTAAGAGACTCGTGTCTTTTTTTACGGTATGCTGAATTATAAGCGGAAAAATAAAATAAGATTCTCTGGTTTTAATTTTGAAACCCCACAATTTTTTTAAGAAAATACCCAAAGGTTGTTCAATAACACGTAATGCAGATCTATCTATTATCATGATTCAACGTAAATTTTTGTCAAGCAAAATGTAAATAATCAAATTATATTGTTTATTGTGCATATATTCTGAGGTATTATACGAATAAAATGAGAAGATTCAAGGTAAATTTTTTCAATGATCCATCCATCAGTATAAATGAATCAAATGGAATAAAAAAAATTAAAAAAGATTTCCATTCAGCAAAAATTCAGCAAAGGATTTTTGTAAAATTATAAAAGAACCATTAAAATTAAATTAAATCATCTAAAATTCAGGCTGCTGTTTACAAAGTTTGCTATTTTTGCTTTGTCTCTAAGTTTTTAAATTTTATTTTAAACCTGTTTTATTTTAATAAATCTTACTATGAAATTTTCTCAATAGTAAACTCTAAATTTAATCAAATGATCTTGTTGTGTTAAAATAATATTTAATTTAAATAAATAAACTATTCAGCATGTTTGTTATTAATTTGGAATATTTCATAGTCCTCTAATGAAAAACATGACCTATTATGTTTATCCACAGGCACATTTCTAATTGGTTTTTCATAAGATGCATGTTGACAATAACTTTTATTTTTATGATTAAAACTAACAAGATCATAGTGAAACGATGGTCCACAAAGGAAATTATTCTTAATTGTTTTATGTTGTGACTTTGCACGGCTTAAAATAGAATTTTGAATAGTACCATTTCTTAATGAAAAAATAAAACACTTATCACAACTTATATAATTAAATGTAATAGGTTTCTCCCATCCAATAGGATTATATCCGCCAAGAATTTCATCAGTGCCCTTAACTTTTATAATTAAAACGACATTCTCTTTCTTATCACATAAATTCCAAAATATGTCAGCAGTAAAGCCATCTCTGCTTCCACGAAGCAGTAATCTAAATTTATATGGATTATTTCTCGTAGAATAATATGTAGTAGTTTTTTCGTCAATCTATGAAGCAATTTCAGCTGCATGTTCTTCGTTTATAATTGTTGATAATGGTTCAATCAGTCTCATTGGTAACACCGGTGTTAAAATAATACGAGGTGGAAGGACTATTGACGATATTGGTCGGTTTGGATCCGCAATCCTTTTCATTATATCTTTCCAAAGATTTTTTTCTAGGATTGGTTGATATGGTTGTACATTATCAACAATGTCATTACCAGATATTTGAAAGTAGCGAATAAGAGGTAAACAATTTTGTAAAGTAGTTTTCAAAGCTTGAAAATTTTCAAGAGTCCAATCTTCAGGGTCTGATGGTAAGCCTTGATTTTGGGCAATTCCCCATTTAATAACATAATTCCAAATTTTTCCTTCTTCCATTTGTAAATCATCTCGTTTAAGAAGAGAGATTAATGCATTTTCTTGAGAGAAAGAAAGTCTACAGAGTCAAAAACCTTATTTGGATATTTTGTCACAATATCATTACACCATTTTTGTAATTCTTGAAGTTGATTATTCTGAAAGCTTTTTTGATAAACATCAGCAAAATGTAAGCGAAGCCAATGAGACTGCATATGGCAGTGCAAGGACCAGTTGTTGTATTTGGCTCCACGGCTGCAAGTGGCAGTGCAAGGACCAATTGTTGTAGTGGCTCCACGGCTGCAAGTGACAGTGCAAGGACCATAAGAATGAACCCCGCCCATTTCGGCAGAAGCATAGTTACCGATTCTCTTTTCAGCTATGAGAAGATTCGATGATTCCCTCTATATGAAGGCATGTTGATCCGAAAATGGTTTCGGATCGTCTCTGTACATGTGAGGCAGAAAGGACACTATAGGTGTCCTTGTCGTTTACTGTGTGATGAATGCATGTCACTATGATGGAAAATGTAATCATGTATATTANAAAACAATAAATCAAATTCATTAAATAACTTACTTGATAATGACTTCAAATTGTTGAATAGAAATATGTTTTAAAGTAACTGTTTTAATATTATTCTCATCTTTGTTAACGGTTGCCAACTTGTTACGAAAATATAGAGACCTATATCTCAAAATAGCTGAATGTGCTTGAAATATTTTAGTATCTGAAGATTCTCCAACTTTAATAATTACATTGAAGTCTTCTTTATCATCAAGTAATTCAAGGTAATCATTTGAAAGTTTATCACGAAATTTAATTGCCATTTTTAACTAATAATAAATGAGTGTGAATTCCAAATTTTATGGTCGACTCTTTTTTGATATTTTTTAATGTCGATCAATACCATATTAAAGGAAAGTTTAATGTGTGATCACACAAAAATTACCCAATGTAACATTAGAATTTCGACATTCGATTGGCCAAGTAATCATTAAATAATTACGATTTATTATTATTATTATTATTATAATTATTAATGCTAGAGTTTAGAAATAATATATATTAGTTATTCTTCTTAATAAGTGTCAAATTTCCCCTTAGATTCAATTATTACTACACAATTAAAGTCTTCTTGAACATTTACCAGATGTCTTTTAACCTTGAAAAGAGTGATAAAATTCAGCATCAAAACTGTGGACTGGATGCACATTAAGTATTGATTCTGGTGAGGTGCAGCACACATTTTTAACTGTGCGCAAACAAATAGTTTCAATGTGTCTAAAATCTTTATTTTATTGCATAGCTAAAACTTAAAATATACATGAAATTAAAATTTAATGTGCACAAAGTGCATTAATTTTAAATTTCAAGATTTTATTTGTGACGATAAATCCGGAACAAGATTCAATCTTGACGATAAATATATAAAAAAAATAAACTGACGTGCATCGGGAAATTTTATAAGAGGATATATATCGATTATTAACCAGGAGGATATATATCGATAATTAACCAGGAGGATATATATCAATGTCAATTACCCCTGAAGGGTTCAATCGATTATGATTATAATCGATATATAGCCAAAATGATTAGTAATCGATATAATATATCTACTATAAAAATCGTATTTATTATTACATATATACATATTATAAAATAATAAAATTAATTAAAAAACTTTTACTTTATTAATAATATTAAAAAAAAATTGTACATATTTTAATCTACGCGATTTCTTACAACACTATTACTACAAATATGCTAATTCAACACTATATACAAAAAAATTACTAGTAACTAGCATGTTTGTACAAGTTACAATTTTCTTTTGGTTCTAGATTATCATTCACAGTTCCAATTCGTAAATACTGCAGAAAAAACGTTAGTAAAAGAAAACAAAAACAAGAAAAACTAAACTGATACTTATCTTTTGTACCAGTTTTGAATTCAAAATCATTCCGGCTTCTTATACTATTCTCAGAGTATTCTCGGTACTAACCAGTGTTCCTATGAACCTGAACTGAACTGGATTTAGGTCAAGTTCAGGTTCAGGTTTAGGTTCAGTATTGAACCTGAACCTGAACATTTTTTAAAACGTGTTCAGGTTCAGGTTCAGTATTGAACTTTTAGAGCTGGTTCAGGTTCAGTTCATGTTCAGTTCATAAGTTCATGAACATGTTCAGGTTCAGTCTGGTGTTCATATGAACTAGTAATTCTAGGTTTGGGTCTGGGTTTGGTCTGGTCCAGACCAGAATCAAAATCTAAATTTTATTATTAAAACTTTATACTAAATTCAAACTCAGTCATAAGTTTGGTCAGGCTAGTCCAAATTTTGGAAATTAGTTTGAGTTTGAATAAAAATATGTGTATTTTTTAATACTGAACAAGTTTACTTAAATCAAAAAGCTATGATCAATTAGTAAAATTTAGAGAATCATAGCATTTTGTATGATTTTATTAATAAAATTATACAAATTTCTATGATTCTCTAAATTTTACTAATTGATTAACTTCTTGATCTAACTAAACTTGTTAAGCACCAAAAAATCGGTTTATTTTATTTTATTTTCCTTAAAATTTGAAGAAATTTTGAATTTTTGATAAAAATTTCCAAAATTAAGCATCTTTTCTTCAAATTTTGAGAAAAGTAAAATAAAATATGCCGATTTGATGTGTTTTTGATGCTTTACAAGTTTACTTAGTGCAAGAAGTTATGATCAATTAGTAAAATTTAGAGAATCATAGAAATTTGTATAATGTTATTAATAAAATTATACAAAATGCTATGAATCTCTAAATTTTACTAATTCATCTTAATTTCTTGCACTAAGTAAACTTGTTAAGCACCTAAAAACACATCAAATCGGCATATTTTATTTTACTTTTCTTAAAATTTGAAGAAAAGATGCTTAATTTTGGAAATTTTCATCAAAAATTCAAAATTAAGCATCTTTGATTCAAATTTTAAGAAAAGTAAAATAAAATATGCCGATTTGATGTGTTTTTGGTGCTTAACAAGTTTACTTAGTGCAAGAAATTAAGAACAATTAGTAAAATTTAGAGAATAATAGAAATTTGCATAATTTTATTAATAACATTATACAAATTTCTATGATTAATTAAATTTTGCTAATTGATTCTAACTTTGTGATTGTGCATATATTATGAACCTGAACATGTTCATGAACCTTGAACTGAACCTGAACTGAACTTTTTTTAAGTTCAGGTTCAGGCACATGTTCAATAATTTTAAGTTCAGGTTCAGTTCAGTATTGAACTTTTAGAGCAGGTTCAGGTTCAGGTTCAGGTTTATTGAACCTGAACCTAAACCTCTATTGAACTGAACTGAAATTCGGAACCCTAGTACCAACCTGAAAAAAAAACATTAGTAAAAGAACAAAAAAAAAAGAAGCAAAACAAAAAACAAAATCTTCTATACCAGTTCTGGGTTCAATATCTTTAGTTCCAGATTCAAGATCTCCATTCTCAGCTTCTTATACTATTCCCAGTACCAATCTGCAAAAAATAAAAAAGGTTAGTAAAAGAACAAAGAAAAAAAGGCAAGACGAAAAACAAAGCTAGTACATATCTTTTGTACCAGTTCTGGGTTCAAGATCTACAGTTCCAGATTCAAGATCTCCATTCTCAGCTTCTTATACTATTCCCAGTACCAATCTGCAAAAAATAAAAAAGGTTAGTAAAAGAACAAAGAAAAAAAGGCAAGATGAAAAACAAAGCTAGTACATATCTTTTGTACCAGTTCTGGGTTCAAGATCTACAGTTCCAGGTTCAAGCTCTCCATTCTCAGCTTCTTATACTATTCCTAGTACCAACCTGCAAAAAAAAACAAGTTAGTAGATGGACAAAAAAAAAGAGAGAAGACGAAAAACAAAGCTAGTACATATCTTTTGTACCAGTTCTGGGTTCAAGATCTACAGTTCCAGGTTCAAGCTCTCCATTCTCAGCTTCTTATACTATTCCTAGTACCAACCTGCAAAAAAAAACAAAGGAGTAAAAGAACAAAGAAAAAGAGACAAAACGAAAAACAAAGCTAGTACTTATCTTCTGTACTAGTTCTGGGTTCAAGATCTTTAGTTCCAGGTGATCTTTATTTCTGACTTCTTATGCTATTCCCGGTACCAACCTGTAAAAAAAAATGTTAGTAAAAGAACAAAAAAAAAAGACAAGATGAAAAACAAAGCTGGCACTTAACTTCTGTACTAGTTTGGGTTCAAAATCTTCAGTTCCAGGTTCAAGATCTCCATTCTCAGCTTCTTATAATGCAATTCCTAGTACCAACCTAAAAAAAAAACTGTTAGTAAAAGAACAAAAAAAAAAGAGACAAGACAAAAACAAAGCTGGTACTTAACTTCTGTACCAGTTTTAGGTTCAAGATCTTCAGTTCCAGGCTCAAGATCTTTATTCCTAGCTCTTATACTACCAACTTGCAGAAAAAAAATGTTAATAGAAGAACAAAAAAAGAGTCAAAACAAAGAACAAAGCTAGTACTTATCTTCTGTACCTGTTTTGGGTTCAAGATTACCAACCTAAAAAAAAAAAAAAGTTAGTAGAACAACAAAAAAAGAAAAGCTAATACTTAACTTCTGTATCAGCTTTGGGTTCAAGATCTTCATTCCCAGTTTCTTATACTATCAATCTGCAAAAAAAAAAAAAACGTTAGTAAAAAAACAAAATGAGACAAAATGAAAAACAAAGCTAGTACTTATCTTTTGTATCAGTTTCAAATTCAAGACTTCATATTTTTCTTGACGAAGCATTAACCTGCAAAAATAAAACCTTAGTAAAGAAAAGAATGAACAAAAAAAACAAACTAATTGGCATATATATTTTATACTAAGTTCCAGATTCAAAACCATTAGATATGTAAGGTTTAAATTGATTTAAAATATACAATTGAAATTAATGAATAAAAAAATTCGATGATAATTGATAAATATACAGTTGTCCCTTTCTATAATCACCAAGTCTGTCACACCCTATTTTGGTGATTGTATAGAGGTGTGACTATAAATAAAATACCTAATTGTAGTCATGTACCAAAGGTCAATAAGTAATATATTTGCGCATATTTGAAATACTATTAAAAATTTAATCTAATAACCCAATTTGAATAAAACAACTCTAGAGTGTTTAACTCAATGAGACGATTCTAAAGAGTCCAAAATCATCCAAATTTAATTACAAAATTCTAAGATAATTAAGGATTTTTTCTCAGAGTTTAAATTTAATCAATTCTTAAACATATAAAGTGATACAAATCCTTAACGATCTCAGGAATGTGTGATTCAATTTTAGTGTTTTGGGCTCATTAGAATTGTCTCATTGAGATGAACATTTTGGTAGTTGTTTCATCCAAATTTGGTTATTGGATCAAAGTTATTCAATGTCAAACCTTTAAGAAGCTTTAATAGATAATTTTAAATATATGTGAATATAAATATTAGCTGATTAGATTTTATAATCCAAATTTAGTTAAAAATTGGTAACTATAATGAGGGTTTTTTATTAATAAAATTGTTAAAAAATCAAATTTTTATAGTGATAGTAATTATAAGCGATTTGTGACTATAATAAGGTTTTTTACTATGTTTTAAGTCCGCAGCACAAAATTGGTGCTTAAATAGAGGTGTAACTATATGGGGTGTGACTATAGGGAGGTCTGACTGTATTTTTATTAGGGAAAATAAATTTGTTGCACCCGTGACATATCGCACCCCTGCTTCGACCAATCAAATCGCACGATTTTATAGGCAAAAAATTTTATTTTTTAAAAATTTAAAATTTTACTCAATAAAGTGTAAAAAAATATATATATAATAGCATGCTATATAACGTAAAATTTTATTCTGAACAACTTTTTCTAAGTCAAAAAGATAGGTTGTCTTAGTAAAAAAAACGTTTTATAAGAAAAATCAAAATTTCCCAAAGTTAGCATATATAAAACTTTTTTTTTACTAAATCAATTTAGTTTTTAACTTAGCGAGAAGTTGTTTAGCATAAAATTTTACATGTAATACTTGAACATAAATATAGATTATATTAGTAATAAAAAAAGTTTTATATGTATTAATGATCGAAATTTTTGATTTTCTTATAAAACGGTATTTTTTACTAAGATAATCTATCTTTATAACTTAGAAAAAGTTGTTCAGAATAAAATTTTACCTTATATGGTTTGATATCGCTTATTTATTTTTATATTTTACTAGTAAAATTTTTAATTTTTAGTACTTAAAATTTTTTGTCTACAAAATCGTGTGATTTGATTGGTCAGAATCAGGGGTGCGACATGTCGCGGGTGCGATAAATTTCTATTCCCTTTTTATTAATATGATCAAATTAGGTTTATTAATTTTTATCGTTACCGATTAAAAGCTATATACATTTAAAATTTAGATTTCTCTGGATTATACACCAGATTATACTTTGGGTTATACTTCAGAGTATGCCTGACTTATATATTTAGCGCTTAGAAACATTTGTCAGTGTTTGGTGCTATACTAAATTACCTTTTTTGTAAAGGTTTGGTTGTATTATCGGTTAATTTTGGAACCAGTTTTTTGTCAAGTTAACTTTTTTTGGTAATTTTGTGTTTCACCAAATTCATCTGATTGCATAAAAAGCACTCTATCTAGCTCAAGTGTGTGCCTACGCGAAAGAGCTAAGCTAGCTGTATTGCACTCAAAATATTTTCGCTTACGGGACATCAGTTGTATATATATGTTAATTACAAAGAATAATCAAAATGCAAAATTGTTGCTACTGTTCAGTAGAGTGATGATCATCACTCAACAATTATTTGTTTATTGTGACTATGCATTGTTTACCATTTATAAGAAAATATTATTATAAATCATTCTTCTTATAATAAAATTATCATTCATCATGAGTGTACTATACATTTTACCAATTATTTTGTTCATTTGATGAAATAAAAGATTGTGAGAATATTTATATAACATGTACTGTGGTAAGTATGAAAGATAAATGAATTTTAACTTTTAAGGTATATGTTCTTAAAAATTTAATGATAATAAAAAAAAAATTTAATTGCACTTTGCCATTTTTGATTTGCTATATCTAGTGATAGGAACTTCTAATTATTAATTGTTAATATAAAATTGTTAATAAATCATTTTAACAATTAATAATTGAATTATCCAATATGCATAGAAAGTATCGATAGAATGATATAATCAGTTATTTAATCATTGTTTTTATGCACTCTAGTATAAATTTAATAGCGATAAAAGATCATGCATTTTTCTGCAGAAATTCGTAACAGTGATAGAAATCTTTCGCTACTGTTACAAGTACATTATCTATATGTGAAGAAAGTAATGAAAATCTTCTATCATCAATGACAATAAAGCAGTGTAATTTAGCTCAATATAATTGTTTAGATCAAATATTCTTATGTATATTTATTAATTATTCCTTATAAATGAATATTGATGTAATCAACGATTTAATTAAATTATCAATTGGGGTGCATGGTATACTATTTAAATAAAAATATATGTGGATTACTTATTTTTTAAATAATTGATGTTTTTAAGTAATTATTAATTGATAAACTACATAATATATTTTTTATATATAAAATCATGATTCATTTCTTAAATGCATTGGTTGTTTATCTTTTTTTAGCTTTAAATTTTACTACTAAGCGATTTTATACATGGATTTTATAAAGTTACAAGATTTTTTCACCTTTATTGGAAACAAACTTTTTTCTATCCCTTTTTAAATGAGCAAATTTTTACTTAAATTAATCGAACAAATTGAATAAACTAGCAATTCTTTAACTAAAATATAAATTTTGCTTCAAAACTTTGTTTTTGGAATTTAATACTTACCTTTACAAAATTTGAATTTGAAACAATAAATTTTAAAGGTTGTGCATCTAAATAAAGGTTTGAACTTGCGTGTTAAAAAATAAATGCTGGTTCCAATTAAAGAATACAAAATACTTCATATTCAATATTGTTACACATTTTAAAAAAAATCTAGTAAATTTTTATATGATACCACGTATAGTTTTAATATATATAGTATACGGTGCACCCAATGCTTTATGCATATTAGATAATTCATTTATTAATATAATACTAATTCTAATGAATCTTGATCAATCGACCATAACAGTTGATCATCACATGCGTTCTCTAAAAAAAATAAAAAATATAAATAAATAGAAATAAAAAAAATAAAAAATAGTAATAAAAAAAAGTTTAAATATTTGTAATTATGTGTGTATTAGTTGCTTAAATAAAAATTTTTTATTTTTCAATACTTTATTGAGCACACCAACTTTCTACTAATGAAATTTTGAGTACAGTCAAATATAATCAACTTTAAAGGCTTACTATAATGAATATCTGCTCTATATAAGGGTTAACTGTATTATGACATTTAACCTGCTCTAACTAAAAATATAAATATGAATGGTCTATTAATATGTGTGTAATTAATTAATAAAATAACAAAGTATAAGAGATACTTTAATATTTGAAAAACATTATTTAAGGTAGAGTGAACGTAGATCATTTATCATATGATTTTAGTAGTACAATGAGATTTATATAGAAAATAAAAATGTGCTACAAATAAAACTTTTTACGGTTGTTATTAATTTAGCCACATATGGGCTGATTTATGGAATTGCCAATAACTAATGATATACTAATCTATTTTTGAATAATTTTATCACCAAAATGTTGGTCTCGATGAGATGGTTCTAATAAATTCAAAATCATCAAAATTCAATCACAGAATCCCAAGATAATTAAGTTTTGTATAATTTAACTATTAACTTTTACTATGTAGACAATCAACGTATGGATTGGTTTTACTATGTAGACAATCAACGTATGGATTGGTTTTCATATATGAAAACCAATACATACGTTGATTGTCTACATAGTAAAAGTTAATATAAAATTATACAAAATCTTAATTATCTTGGGATCCTGTGATTGGATTTTGATGATTTTGGATTCATTAGAACCGTCTCATTGAGACCAACATTTTGGTAATAAAATTATTCAAAAATAGATTAGTATATCAAAAGTTATTGGCAATTCCATAAATCAGTCCATATGAAAAATTTTATAATATGTAGTACAAAATACTCTTTTTATAATAGTAAAATTTTAATAAATATAGTATTTGAAAAATTATACTTCTATATGTCATAAAGTTTTCCTAAGTCAGCTCAAATTTTCCTTAGTTACACAAAATAATCTATGTTGTTTACAATCGTGATTGGTCGATCACCTGATTTCATATGATCACAACGTGATTACTATTAAAAATGATCTATGTTTACCCTACCTTTAATACAATTGTTAATGTGCTATAGTTATTATTGTATTTATTAAAAATTTGAAGAGATGCTAAAAAGAGAGCCCTCAAAATGTTTTATCATAAAGAGTTGCTAAATTCAAAAAAATTTCCAAATGTTATTATTAAAAAAGTGAAAAGGAATAATTATGAAGCAATTATTCGATGACTTACATTATTAGCCACCTGATCAGTAATTTATCAATAAAAAATAATATTTGTATTTACCAATAGTAACTTGAAGAAGAAATTAGTAAACCTACAATATTTCTGACTTAGATCATATTGATTACTATAGTATCATTTCAAAATTATATGCAAAATTATAGCTTTCTTGTGATTTTAGAAATTCGTTATCTTTCTGGTACTTCTCAGTAGAATATGTTTGATCAGTCAGCAAGACTAATCGCATTGGTCATCTGATGAAAATGATTGATATAATTCATATAGATATGTACATTATCCCTTAGATTGTAGTAGAACACAGGCAAATTTGCCTACGTTTTTGCACTTTTTTAGCTCTGATTTACTTTTTTAAAATACTAAAATAATTAAATAAAACTTTGTACAATTATATTTGAAAATAAGGATTACTTTTTTGCAAAATTAGTTTTTATATTATAAGAAAATAAATTATAGTTACATATAAGCTGAAAATAGATAATTTTAAGAAAAATTTTTTTAAAAAATTTTATTACAATTTTTCTGCGATCTTATTTAGTTTTAGTTTTAGAACTATAGTTCTTAAGACAATATTGTAGTTTATATAAAGGATGACAACTTTCATTATTGCAACTTTAATGATTTACTTGTAAAAATTAAAACTTGTATTAGAAGTAAAGATTTTTTTATAGACGGGAACATATAAAATTTGAAAAAATCTAAAGAAAAATTTTAATAGTAAAAATGCCAATACAAGAACTTTAAACATTTATTATATTAAAGTTTTCTAATGATTTTAAAAAAATTTTATAACAAAGTTACTAAAACAAAACTTAAAGAATATTTTTTACTTAGAAAAAATATGGCTAAAATCAATATTTAAAATTTTATTAAAAATTTTAAAATACGCAGGCAAATTTGCCTGTGTTACAATCTAAGGGATAACATCTGATTGGCCAATATTCATATTCATAATTATTTAAAATATTCTATTAAAAATTCTTAAAGGTTTGACAACAGATGCAGTGGCCCGATTTGGATGAAACAACTTGTCTCGATGAGACGATTCTAATGAACCTAAGATTGTTAAAATCCAATCACACGCTCCTGTGATTGTTAAGGATTTGTGTCACTTCACATATTTAAGAATTGATTAAATTTAAACATTTAAATAAAAAATCTTCAATGATTTTAGCATTTTGTAGCTAAATGTGGATGATTTTAGACTCTTTAGAATTGTCTTATAGAGCCAAACACTTGTCATTTTATTCAAATTGGGCCACTGGATCAAAAGTTTTTCACTACCAAACATTTTAAATTTTTTAATAGTATTTCAAATATGCGCAAATATACTACTTATTGGCCTTTGGTCATGTGACTATGCAGGGTATTTTATTTATAGTCACACCTCTATACAATCACCAATATAGAGTGCGACCAACTTGTGATTATAGAGAGATCTGACTGTAACTAAACTTTAATTACATATGAATTTTTATAGTACTTCACATTGAAAATCTGATAACTTAATACAAATTAGCCCAATCTTACAATAAACTATATATTATCAAATTAGTAAATGTTATAAAAAAATTTTTAGCAGCAGATCATTATAAAAACTATTATAATTCTTATACAAACCAACTTAGCTACATTATTATGTATTACAAAGAATGATAGCTTATAAATTTTGTAAAATTACATTAGTGTAAATAATTTTTTTAATATGATTAGTTGATATAATGTACATTTGATCTAATTCTATACCTATTTAAGCTCTATTTTACAAGACTATTATGTAACAAACTATTCCAAATTGATTCATCTTTATTTTATTATCTACAATAAATTCTAGTAAAATATTGAAATAATTAAATTGTAAATCCAGAACTTTGATAAAACTGTACTGATTAATCACCACTATTAATTGTAATTCATAAGATTAATTATCTAAAAACAATATCACTGTTTATTAAAACTTAATTACTGCTACCACTATCTTTGACTTATCTTTTGAATTTGACCTAAAAAAAAGCTCCCAGTGCATTAGCAGGCGCATAACTTGTTGGCTTATAATAGATTAATACTTCAGTGTTTAATTATAGAGTTTGCTCTGAGGTGGTGTACTCTAGGGTGGTGTGGTTTTGGGTATTACCCTGGTAGAGTACGCTCCACACCACCCTGGAGCACTCCATTAACATCCCTAGCACCGAGACAAGCGAATAAAGAAAGCACTGAGATTCACCATTTTCTCCCACATGTATCTTTATAATCTCTGCGTATCTAAAACTATCACATGCATCTATAATCTCCATTGCATACAATCATAGCTATTACCTTTTTCATATAAGCCTCAATTTATATAAGCCACAAATCAGGTTATCCTCGCGATAATAACCCTAGCGTGACTTCGTCAACGTATAGGGCTAAAAATTATTGAATTGTAATTTTTTTGATGATTATTAATACTAGTTTAGAAATATAATATTATATATTATTTATTCCTCTTAGTAAGTATGTATCCAATTTTCCCTTACATACAATTATGACTGAATTATTGAAGACTTGATGTAATCAGATGTCTTTTAAGCTTGAAAAAAGTTTCTAAAATTCAGCATTAAAAACTGTGGCATTAAATATTGCGATGCAATGCACATAATTTTTTTTTAACTATGCGAAATAAATAGCTCCAATGTGTCTAAAATCTTTATCACGTTAAATCATAAAATCTTCATGAATTTAAAAATTCAATGTGCGTATTCCATTCATAATTTTAAAATCTATGTTCGCATTAATTTTATGTGCTATTTGAACTTCAATATTTGTACTTGTAGCGGCAAATATGGAACGAGATCGAATGTAGACGATAATTATAATTATCAAAAGAGCATTTATCAACAGAATATTTAACCACCTTCCTTAGTTAATTTGCTATAGTTACATGGTATTAACAGCAATAGAGAAAAATATATATAAAATGAACAATAATGTGATTATTTCATCAAATTTAAAACGAAATAATCAAAACTTCACTAATGATATCATATTGACAAGTCAAGTAAGCAACTAATTAATGCATAACAACATTTTGATTTTCAATATCGATGCCAATTATTTCTTCAATAATGAAGAATTAGTTGAACGATAAATTGTGAATCGAATGTAAGGATATTTCCATACTTATACTCCAGATTAGAATGGAATGTTTTGCGCATAAAGTTCAGATTTAATGTTGAAAAAAGAACATGGAAAGAGCAAAAAAGTTGGATACGTATTAACAATTGGATTTCCTTTTGGCTATTTCAAAAAGCCCATTTCAGTTCAAACGAATTATTTTATTGATTCATGATTTGAATTTTTCAATGCCTTGAAAGATTCAAATGTTTTTGATAGCGATGTCTTTGAAATAAGAATTCTCAATCTTTAGCGGATATGATGTAGATTAGATGTTGAATGAACCAATATATTGTATTATTAAACCGCTTTTTTTATCAGCATGCGTATTCTTACCGTTTCTAATTTCTCAAAGCATCTACATGCACGTTATTGTACTAATAATAATCACACCAGTATTTCCATGCAAAATACGGCCACATAATTAAAATAGGTATAACTTAAAAAATGACGATACAGTAAAGTATATACTATATCAAATATTAAAATAATTATTATGCATTCACAAAGTTATTGTTTATCTAAAATTGGTTATTGTTTTTATATAGACAAAAATCCAAAGCTTTCAGTTTCAAATTATGATAACATTTTTAATGACCGATTTGTTTATTAGTCATTATTCATCATGCGTGTAATCAAATAATTATTATAAAGTTTATTTATAAATTTTTTTATTTTCTTGACTTTCCATTGCATCATATTTTCTGTTTCGTTTTTAGTATATTTTTTTCAATACTTGTCATGTGTACGATATAACTAAGAATAACTTTTGTAAATAAGTTAAATTCTTTATGAGATTTAGAGGCTTTACAATTAGAACAATAAAAAAAGGTTAAAGATAAGTTTATTGTAACGAAGCAACATATTTCATCAATTGGTCAATGATGAAACTATCCATTTCTTCAGGGTTTTATCAAGCTTCATCAGCAACTGAATACAGGATGCAAGAATTAATTTTTCTTAATTTAATAACGTTATTTTTATTTTTTCATAGATGAAAATTTAAAGCTTTTTATTTAATATTCATGACAACATTTTTAACGACCAATTTGTTTATTAGCCATTATCGAGCTGTTCTTTTTGACGAACTATCATTATTTTCTTGACTTTCAGTTGCATCATATTTTCTTTCAGTACATTTTTCTACACTTATAATAATTATGATATAGCTTAGAAATAACTCTCGAAATATATGATTTGAGCTATGTGATTTAGAGGATTTACAGCCGGAACAATAAGAATATATTAAAGATAATTTTATTAAGATAAGCATCATCAATTTGTCAATGATGAAATCATCCATTTCGCAGGTTTTTTTCTGGCTTAATCAATTTCGCCAGACACAATTCGGGTATACAAGAATTACTTTTACTTAATCAAATAATAATAACGATTATATTATTGAGTAATATTCATGTAATTCTTATTAGAAAAATGTTAATCATGTTCGCATATTTATTATGATTAAACCGATTAATAAATAGAGT
Source organism: Gigaspora rosea (assembly GCA_003550325.1). NCBI lineage: Eukaryota > Fungi > Glomeromycota > Glomeromycetes > Diversisporales > Gigasporaceae > Gigaspora > Gigaspora rosea. Next base: position 143,840 of record QKWP01000307.1, read on the forward strand.
TTGAACAATTCTTTATAATTACGTATCCAAATATTTTATAATTTTGATCTAAAGTTTTTTCTTGGACATCCATATACTTCCATTTGCAGGCATTTCAAACTTTGAATATCTAAGAATATTAATGTTTACCGAATTCTTATAATTTTCCCTTAGGAAATTAAACGGTTTCATAATAAATTATAGCAATTGTGTATCAAAATTAGCGAATAATGGCGCATTTCGGAAATAAGTATGATTTTTTAAATAACTTTTTCCTACAGCAAACTGCCGTATTCAAGACCCCAAATATCAGACCCCATGTACTAGACCCGGGCGTGAATCTCAAATTCTAAAATTGCCGAATACAGATTGGTTTTAAATTGCTTTTTAAACATTTCCTTCTAGTGATACAAACTCTCCACAATGTACTAGATTCGGGCTAATATAGGTTTTAATCTTGATGAAATGTAAGTGACTCGTGTCTTTTTACGGTATGCTGAATTATAATTGGAAAAATAAATAAGATTCACAGGTTTTAATTTTGAACCCCATTATTTTTTTTAAAAAAATATCCAAAGGTCCTTCAACAATACGTAATGCAGATCTATTTCACGTAAATTTTTGTCAAGCAAAATATAAATAATTGTGAATATATTCTGAAGTATTATACGTATAAAGTGAGAAGATCCATGGTAAATTTATTTAATCAGTGATGTCACTTGGTTATTTGGCCGGCCAATGGCCGCGGCCATTGGCCGAGGCCAAAAGGCCAAAAATGTAAATTTCATTTTTGGCCGAAACGGCCAAATAAAACTAGTAATTTGATTGGTTAAATCTTCACTTAAGTAATTTTTCTATATAACTTACTAAACCTTTGTTTATTAAACCTTTGCTCAAATTACTTATTAAACCTTTGTTCAAATTATACTTTTATATAACTTTTTAAACCTTCGCTTAAATTATTTTTATATAGTTTATTAAACTTTCACTTAAATTATTTTTATATAAGTTATTAAACCTTCACTTAAATTATTTTTTATATAATTTATTAACTTTCGCTAGATTTTTTTTTATATAGCTTAACAATTATTACTTAAGTTATCTTATATATTAATATGCTTTCAAAACGAACTTTCAAGCAAACTATTATAATTAAAAAAGAACTTGAAAAGAATCGTTAGATTTAATTATTCTTTCACGTATAGTTAAATATCGATCCGTTCTATAAGTTTTATTAATTCCAATAGTTCGTCAATTTCTTTATCGCAACTTTAGTAATAGCACATGAAAATAGATAACTATAGTGTTAATTAACTTTTTTTGGGAAGGTAATATACAATAAATACAATTCAAGAATATTGGTTCTTATAGTTAATAGTGTGGCTTTAAACAAAACCAGTACGTATATGTAATATATATTAACATTAGTATGCATATAATACAGTATTTTTATATACATTTCTTTTTTATTACTATACAGAGAAATTTGGCCACTTGGCCGTTTGGCCATTTGGCCATTGGCCAACGGCCATATCGGCCAAATAATTTTTATTGGCCTGGCCAATTGACATTCAACTTTGGCTGCAAAATTTTGGCCATTTTGGCCAAATAATTATATATTGGCCGATGGCCAATTAAATTTTCTTTGGCCGATTAAATTGCCATCACTGATTTAATGATCCATCCATCGGTATAAATGAATTAAAACGGAATAAAAAAAAATTTTTAAAAATGATTTCTACTCAGCAAAAATTCAGTAAAATGATTTTTGTAAAATTATAAAAGATCCATTAAATTAAATTAAAATCATCTAAAATTCAGACTGCCGTTTACAAATTTACTATTTTTGCTTTGTCTCTAAATTTTAAATTTTATTTCTAAAACCGTTTTATTTTAATAAATCTTACTAAGAAATTTTCTCAACAATAAACTCTAAATTTAATCAATTGATCTTGTTGTGTTAAAATAATATTTAATTTAAATAAATAAACTATTCAGAATGTTTGTTATTAATTTGGAATATTTCATAGTACTCTAATGATAAATATGACCTATTACGTTCATCTACAGGCACATTTCTAATTGGTTTTTCATAAGATGTATGAAGACACCAACTTTTATTATCATCATTAAAACTAACAAGATCAGAATTGAACGCTGGTCCAACATATTTATGATTCCAAATTGTTTCATGTTGTGGTTTTGCACGGCTTAAAATAGAATTTTGAATAGTACCATTTCTTAATGAAAAAATAAAACACTTATCGCATCTTATACGATTATAATATGAAATAGGTTTCTCCCATCCAATAGGATTATATCCGCCAAGAATTTCATCAGTGTTTTTAACTTTTATAATTAAAACGACATTCTTCTTCTTATCACATAAATTCCAAAATGTGTTACAAGTAAATCTATCTCTGCTTCCACGAAGTAGTAATCTAAATTCATATGGATTGTTTCTTGTAGAATATATGTAGTGGTTTTTTCATCAATCCATGAAGCAATTTCAGCTGCATGTTCTTCGTTTATAATTGTTGAAAATGGTTCCGTCAATCTCATTGGTAATTTTGGTGTTAAAATAATACGAAGCGGAAGGACTATTGACGATATTGGTCGGTTTGGATCCGCAATCCTTTTCATTATATCTTTCCAAAGATTTTTTTCTAGGATTGGTTGATATGGTTGTACATTATCAACAATGTAATTACCAGATATTTGAAAGTAACGAATAAGAGGTAAACAATTTTGTAATGTAGTTTTTAAAGCTTGAAAATTTTCAAGAGTCCATTCTTCAGGGTCTGAAGGTAAGCATTGATTTTGGGCAATTCCCCATTTAATAACATAATTCCAAATTTTTCCTTCTTCCATTTGTAAATCATCTCGTTTGAGAAGAGAGATTAATGCATTTTCTTGAAGAGAAAGAAAGTCTTCAGAGTCAAAAACCTTATTTGGATATTTTGTCACAATATCATTACACCATTTTTGTAATTCTTGAAGCTGATTATTCTGAAAACTTTTTTGATAAACGTCAGCAAAATGTAAACGAAGCCAATGAGACTGTTCTTTAATTAAGTAAGATTCAAGATGGTTGGCCAACTCATTAAGAAAGAACTCATGAGCGAAAAACATTAACTTGAAAATTAATGATGTGTCATAGTCTTCTAGTAAAATCACCCCTCCGTAGATATATCTTTATTAATTAATTATAAGATCAATAGTTTTTTAAACAATATAAAACAATAAATCAAATTCATTAAATAACTTACTTGATAATGACTTCAAATTGTTGAATAGAAATATGTTTTAAAGTAACTGTTTTAATATTATTATCATCTTTGTTAACGGTTGCCAACTTGTTACGAAAATATAGAGACCTATATCTCAAAATAGCTGAATGTGCTTGGAATATTTTAGTATCTGAAGATTCTCCAACTTTAATAATAACATTGAAATCTTCTTTATCATCAAGTAATTCGAGGTAATCATTTGAAAGTTTATCAAGAAATTTAATTGCCATTTTTAACTAATAATAAATGAGTGTGAATTCCAAATTTTGTGGTCGACTCTTTTTGATATTTTTTAATGTCGATCAATACCAATTAAAGCAAAGTTTAATGTGTGATCACACAAAATTACCCAATGTAACGTTAGAATTTCGAGATTCGATTGGCCAAATAATCATTAAATAATTACGGTTTATTATTATTATTATTATTATTAATGCTAGAGTTTAGAAATAATATATATTAGTTATTCCTCTTAATAAGTGTCAAATTTCCCCTTACATGCAATTATGACTACACAATTAAAGTCTTCTTGAACATTTACCAGATGTCATTTAACCTTGAAAAGAGTGTTAAAATTCAGCATCAAACTGTGGACTGGATGCACATTAAGTATTGATTCTGGTGAGGTGCAGCACACATTTTTAACTGTGCGCAAACGGATAGCTTTAATGTATCTAAAATCTTTATTTTATTGTCCGTAGCGTAGCTATATGTTTACGTAAGGTGATACAAAAGTTACATTTTTGATGCATCATATTGTCTTGACTTGTGTCGCATCAAAAAATGAAATTAGATCTTAGTGCGCTTCGGACACACAATGCTGTGCATTAACCTAGTTGCATAGTTAAAACTTGAAATATACATGAAATTAAAATTTAATGTGCACAAAAGCGCATTAATCTTAAATTTCAAGATTTTATTTGTGGCGATAAATCCGGAACAAGCTTCAATCTTGAAGATAATTATCATATTATAAGGTAATTTAGTATTAATCTCAATCATATATTTGTTGTGGTTATCTGGTATCAACAGCAATAAAAAGGAATATATAGGTTATGAAAAATATAGCGTTTATTTCAGAAAATTTAAATCAAAAATCTTTAATAAAGATATCATCTTGACATTTCAAAGAAGCAATTTATTATTGCATAGAAACATTTTGTCTATCACAATATTAATGAATTTGTTGAATGATAAATTAAGTTTTGGGATGCAAAGTTTATTTTCATTTATATATTCTGTATTAAAATGGAAAGTTTTGTGCATAGAGAATAAGTTAAAGTTGAAAAAAGAACTCATGAAATTGAACAAAAATACTTGATGCATATTAACTGTCACGGATGATCATGAAATTGGATGATGGTGAAATTTGAATCTATTTTATGTACGATTTTTAAAAATTTTTAGGGCCTTTTTTGTTAAATTTTTTTTTATGGTTGAATTAGGATTTAGGGTTAGGGTTATTAATAAAAGAGTATAGGTGGATTTGGTAGGGTTTATATTTCATATTGAGACCCCAAATTTCACCATCATCTGATTTCACGATCATCCGCGACATTAACTATTAGATTTCCCTTTGGTTACTTCAAAAAACCTAAGATTTTATTCGTAAATTCATGCAAGCTGATATATTTCATATTTAAGCGAATCATTTTATGGATCCATAATTTGAGTTTATTTAATGTCTCGAAAGATTTTTGATATCGATGTAGTGAAATAAGAATCACAGTCTTCTTTAGTGAATATAATGTTATTGAATGTTGAATGAATGAAAAATATCTTTTTTTCTTTGACAAACATATTAAGAATGGTAAAGTTTACATATCTATTATTTTAAAATTTAGTTTATTTAGAAATTTTTTATTTCTTGATTCTATCATATTTTCATTCAGCAAATTTTTTAGCAATAGTCATAAGTAAAATATAGCTTAAAAATAATACTCACAGTAAATAATTTGAATTATGGATTTAGAGGATTTACAGCCAGAACAGTAAAGAATAAATTAAAGATACTTTTATTGTGTTAGGTAGGACCCCCGAAATATACATAGATAGGTCAGGTTAATTATAGAGTTACTAAAAAAGAAAAGATCTGCAGAAAAAACTTCAAAAATAAGCAAAAAATTACTATAAATAGAAAAGACCTGCATTAAAAACCTCAAAAATAAGCAAATTCTTACCTGACCTATCTATGTATATTTCGTGGTCCTTGTTAGGTATCTTCAATTTGTTAATGATGAAATCATCCAATTCGCAGGTTTTGTTAGGCTTAATTAGTTTTGCCAGGCACATATTATATTGAAACTGAATGTAGGCATGTTCACATATTTATTATGATTAATTACTAATCTGAATATAATAGATAGTATTTTATATTAAACTTTGGAGCAAATTCCTATGATATTTCATTATATAAAATTTTTATAAAAATTTTATATAGTTAGCCAATTGTTTTTTAGTAATATCTTAGTATTCACTAGACTAATTTGAATGATCTAACTAGATTAAATGCGTCTCGGTGAGCTCTACAACTTTCAATTATTTGATTTGGCTGTTAACTTAATAAAAAAATTACTTATCATTTGGGCAATGCTCAGATTCCAGTTTATAATAAAACTTTATATAGTACTTAACCCCAAAACAACTATAGTCCCAATATAGTAATACTGCTGATCATATCTGGATTATCAATTAAACTGATTAATAAATAGAGTTTGTTTATCATTACATGTTTTTTATAAAGAAGTATGTACGTTATACACTAAATATTGATATAATTTTTGATCTAAAGTCTTTTTTTTGGACATTCATGCACATCCATTTCCATTTTCAGGCATGTTCAAACTTTGAATATCTAAGAATTTTAATGTTTACCGAATTCTTATAATTTTCCCTTAGAAAATTAACTAGTTTCATGATCTAAATTAGCAAATAATGGCGCATTTCGAAAATAAGTATGGCTTTTTAAATACTTTTTTACTATAGCAACTACTGTATTCAATGCCCCAAATATTAGCCCCCATGTACTAAACCCGGGCGTAAATTTCAAATTCTAAAATGACTGAATACAGATTATTTTTAAATAACTAGACTGCCCATTGTAATTGAAATATGGTACAAACTCTTCACAATGTACTAGATTCAGGTCTAATATAGGTTTTAATTTTGATAAAATGTAAGAGACTTATTTTATAGTATGCTGAATTATAAGTGGAAAAATAAAATAAGATTCTCTGGTTTAATTTTGAAACTACATTATTTTTTTAAAAAAATACCCAAAGGTCATTCAACATTACATAATGCAGATTTATTTCATTTTTATCCGTTATTATTATAATTCTGATATAAAGTGAGAAGGTCCAAGTTAATGTTGTTAGCCAAAATTGTTTTATGCTTGTAGAAATATTTTCGACATTTGATATTTAGACTGCTGAAATGTCTAAATATTATCAAAATCCTGAAATGTCTAAATAATGTCAAAATGTCTGAATAATGTCGAAATGTCTAAATAATGTTGAAATGTCTAAATTAAGGTATATATTTGAAAAAACATATAGTAATAAGTTCTCTATCCAAACAAGCTCTAGCGTTCATACTTTAATATCAATATCTCTAGTCTAGGACTAATTATTTGAACCCATACCAATCAACTCACGCATAAACTACTACCTCTTAGTTCTAAAGTTTTCTAAACCCCAAGATCCTAAGTTATGTAAAAACACAAGCATAAGTAAGATGTATAACATATGCCCATATAGCTAAAAAGAATTGGGCATCATCTGTTTCAGGTCCCTGCACTGCTATTGCAGCCATGAAACTGTATGTAAATATCATTATGTAGGGATTCGAATCGATTCTAAAAATCAAAATCGATGATCGAAACCTCAAAATCATATTAGAATTGACGATTGAATTCTAAATCTATAGTTATTTTTTGTATTGAGTGGCCTGATTAGATTCTATTTTTTATTATTTAATACAGTAAGTTATTAGATTTTACATAAATATGAAGCAATGTACAAAGTTTTTGGTTGTTTTAAAGCTATATCAGAGCTTATTGTGCTTTGCAAAAATGTGTGACCTCTGCTGATCATGGTGTCATTTAAAATCACGAGATCAATAGAGAATTAAAATTTTCCACCATTATCGCTGTGTAAATCATATAATTAAATAGAATCTTCATAATTACAACAGATTTGCACTTTAAAACAAATTATATAATAATAATATGTATTATTAATAACAAATATTGACATTATAAAATGTCTACCAGTAAGTATAAACTATTTGTTTAAAGTTTAAATTAAATAATGCACATTAACAACAAATACAGCTATTAGAAATGGCTAAGTACAAAAATGGGCTTAATACTTTTAATAATATGTGATTTAATAATAGACACGGCCATATTTAAAAGTATAAAACATTTATTAAAATTTTAAATAGATAATATAAAATGATTATATAAATACATATATATATATATAATAGTTTTATTGTTTATTTTAATTTAGACAATTAGTCATATAGTATTATATTTAGTCAACTATTTAGACATTAGTCACATAGTATTTATTTAGTCAACTATTTAGACATTTAGGCAAATTTATACTTTTGACATTTTGAAAAAAAATAATGCCATATTGAAATATATTTAGATACTAATTGCCTAAATAGTTGACTAAATTAAGTATTTCGACTAACAATATTAGTCCAAGTTAAATTTATTCAATGATCCATCTGTATAAATGAATCAAACGGAATAAAAAAAAAATAAAAAATTATAATGATTTCTATTCAGCAAAAATTCAGTAAAAGGAATTTTGTTAAATTATAAAAGAAAATTAAAATTAATAGATAGGATTTATCTGTACTAGATCTAGCACATTGTACTAGATTTAGTACATGATTAAATTTAATTTTCTATTAATTTTTAAAATTAACTATTTAATTATATATTTTTTATAATATTTTTAACTTCTGGGCTACTTGTTTTAGAAAACTCATAGCTTTACATAGCTTTTTAAAATTTATACATTTTTTTAAATTTGCAATTGCTAGTTTAATCTAATTTTTAGTGCATTTACTAGTAGTTTTACAAAAATATTTTTAATTATAAAAAATTTTTTTACTAAATAACTTTATTTAACTATTTATAAAGTTATAAATATAAGTTTGTTAGTTTTAATTATAAAATTTCATAAAGATTGGATTAATATATAAGAAGTAATCTAACTTTAAAATTTTTTTAAATTTTTACTAGTAAAACCTATATCCAAATTTATATATAAAAACTAGATGTAATATTTTTAAAATTTAAAGTAATATAACTTAGATATACTATTTTAGTATTGAAGAAATTTTTGTAATTAGAATTAGATATTAAATATTTATAATTTTAATTAAGAATTTAAAAAATTTAAGTAGTAAAAAATTTTTTAAACTCTTGCTTAACTCATATGGCTTACTATGTAAAGTAGTAATTTGCACAAGATTATAATATAATTAATAATTTTTCCAGTATAACTAATAATAATATTTTTTTTATAACAAGCCTTTACAATTTTTATTTATTGAACCTTTTAATTTGCAAAATATATTAATAAAATATAATTATAATTAACTTTACAAATGTATGAAATCTAGTACATTGAAATTACAAAAAATACAATATATAAAAAAAATTTTTTATAAAAACTTTATTATTAATTTAAAAAAAATACCACTAAACAATTTTGAATACTTATTAGATTTTTGTATATAAAAAAAATTAAGCTACTAATTTTTTTAAATTTTTAATGCATTTTTTAAAATGTACTAAATCTAGTACAAAAGAGTAAATCCAATCCATTAAATTTAAACCATCTAAAATTCAGGCTGCTGTATAAAGTTTACTATATTTGCTTTGTCTCTAAATTTTAAATTTTATTTCTAAAAACTATTTTATTTTAATAAATCTTACTAAAATTTTCTTAACATTAAACTCGAAAAATTTAATCAAGTGATCTTGTTGTGATAAATAATATTTAATTTAATTCGTAATTCGCCAAAAATGGAAAGAAAATGTATAATGTAGATCAGGGCAAATTTTAATTAGTGTTATATAAAAAAATTGATTTATAGTCACACTTTTCAAGAATATAACCTGCATTTTTTTCACGTGAGGGCCTAAGTTATATAAATAGCTTTCACAAACAAAGGCATAAATTGTTTATTATAAGAACAAAAATCACTATTATATGTTCATTTTCTCACTATTCTCATTCCGGGTTGGGATTATGGATTAAAAATAAGCAAAAAAATGATTCTTGTAATGTAAGAAGGATATAATATAAGTCAAAAAAAACCTTTATTTTTCTTATTTGATATTTTTTTGACTTGCTTTGGCATTTTTCGCCACCTCTTTTTTATGTAATGACGAATACCGACTAATCCAGTTTTCAATTGTTTTAAGCTGTGGAATCTCTTCGGCCTCTAACTCTCCCATTTGTACTCGTTGTTGCAGATCTTGATGCATTTCTTTCGCCATATATCGCTCACTTTTATCCTCGTCGCCAGCATGAAAGAAGCTTTTTAATATTTCTTTTATAGTTTCTGTCATATGTTTGCCCCCTTTTTTTCGTACTCTTGATTTTCTTTCAAGATCCACCCAACACAAAAATAGTTTTTATTTTCAAAAATTTCTTGCTGAATTTGGTCTTTTTTGACTCCTTTTTTTTGATTCTACTGTTATTTTATCATTTACCTCATCACTAATTGCCATATGTGTATCCTTCATTTCTATAGCAGATAGGTAGAAATTAATCAATGTAGTATTGAATTGAATATGTAAAAAATGAAAATAAAAAAAATTTTATACTCTTTATCATATTTGATGTTTCTTGTTGAACGTTCACTTTTAACAGGCTAATCAGGTTTGTTTTATTTTCTTCAGCATTATAACTCAAACCTCTTTGATCAAGTTCTCTGACATTGACAACCTAGTTGGATCTGGGCCTATAATGAACAACCAATTCAAGTAAATATTTTTTTATTATACTTATGATCATGGTCTTTTTTCAATCTTACACTAACTTGTGAGCATGATCATTAACATCAATATTACAAAATTTGTTTAGTCAATGTAAATAGTTGGTTGTAATATACTATGATATAGCATATTACTACTGATAATTTACTCTGACTAAACAAAGTGATATTGATTGTTTTATAATTGTTTACTATTCGATGGTACAGGAACTATCCAAGATGAATTCATAATAGTATAATCTGATGCTTTAGGACTTGGTCGGGGTTGTTCGACCTCATCTCTTGATTTACTAATAACGGCAGGTGAAAAATTATTCCAAGCTCCAAAGTGATGTAAAGCTTGTGCACAAATAAAACCTATATATTCTCCTTCTATTGGCCACTTAAACTCGAACCAATTCGATATTCTACTGAGCTTTGGTTTTTTGATATTTTTATTTCTATTTGGCTGGATATTAGCAACACTTGTGCTCTTAATATTTTTAATCGCTTCTACTATATTTTCTTCTTCATTTATATTATATCCCAACCGGACATAACATTTGATAGCATGTGCAATCTGAAAGTTTAATAGGTCAGTAATATTTATTATATATATGTATTATGTTATTTGCATCAGATCAAAATAATTATTATTCCGCTAATATCTACCTTTACTCTAATATGGGTTCTCACCTTAATCCTATCATAATAACACTAAATTAAATTTTGATCTGATGCAAAATTTAATGACAATGGCATATATAACCTAATGTTGTAAGCCAAATCCTTTTTTTATATATATCCAAAATTCTTTATCTCTTGAGGTTTCGATTTTCTCAACACGAAGACTCAACCTACTACAGCCTATTTAAATTCTTAGAACTTCTAAAGTTTTAGACATGTATATATTATATCTATTATGTGTTTAGTTATCTGTATAAATGTATAACTGTATTTTACTAAATTATATATTTTTTTTGATATGAATTTTTTAGCACTATGAAATTTTATATCAATTTAATGAAAAGAATAATTTAGAAAATTGCAAGGGTTTATATTAGGGCTTTGCAAGTACCAACACAGTCACTATGAAAATATTGTACTAGACATAGGTACAGGCACGGGCACTATGTTTTAATAGTACCATGCCTAGCATTTGCAGAACCCTAGTTTATTATTTTTTAGATTTAGATTTAGTTTACAACATTAGCTATAACCAGTTATCCACTTATTAGATATATCTTTTTGAAAAAGTCTAACTCTAGTCTAATAATAATTTAAGGTCAAGTAGGTTTTATGAGATTTTGAATTTAGAATTTTTAAAATTTGTAATTTTTTAGACTTTTTGAATTTTGCTTAGGTAAATAGATTGAAAATTTATCAAGTAAAGGTACTTTAAATTTACCTGGGCATGGTGTGAATCTATAGTTGTTTAAGCTTCTTCAGCTTCCAAAAAGGTCCAACTACATACCTCAATATCATACCATAATTTCCAATTTGCAATTATTGACATTAATTTAGAACAATGATAATGGTCACCATTATCTAATATAATTTTTATCCAGGATGGTTTTATGCTAAGATTATTAAAAACAACTTCGAACGCAGAAGCAGTAAACTATGCATCTTGAACTGTATCAGATGACCAATGGTCAAAGGTATGAATTTCTAAATCATCTTCATCTCTTTGTTTAGTATATACTAATGTTGTATGTAAGGACATCCAGATTTACCATAAAAGTCCGATTTAACTTTATGTGCTGATTTTGGTAGAATTTTCATTTTATAGTCAACAACAATGATAGCACCATCCTTATCTAAAGTAAGTAAGTTTGCATTAAATTGTGTATTTAGATATGTTTTGCGAGCTTGATGTGACCAATAGTATTGTAACTTGGTTCAATTTTCAATAATTTGTTCAATATCATTTGGTATCTGAGTAACTAACAAGTCAATAATTTGGATACTTTATTACATTCCTTACAATTAGATCGATGAGGTTTTAAACATTGACCAAATGCATTTTGAAGACAATGTTCAAGATATTCAACATGTGAAGTATATCCAAATGAACCTATTGCGAATTAGCTTTATGTTATATTAATTACAATGTTTGAGATCATGCGTTGCATTTATATTTTACTCTGAATTTTTGATAATAAAAAACAGTCTTATAATTGTCGTTTTCAATCCAAATTTCAAGAGTTTTATTATGAAATCTAAAATCTTGATAGCCTATAACTAATGTGCATAATTCCAACAAGAACCAAATTCAACAGTTCATAATCTGAGAGATCAGATCCTAATAGTTCATAATTCGGAAATCCTAGCAAATTCTGATAGTTTATAATAAAATGTTAGAATTTTGTTTATTTTAGGATTATGAACTGTCAGAATCACAAAATTCTAATATCAAAAATCTTGACAGTCTATAAATCCAACATGCATAATATCGACAAAAACTAAGTTTTAATAATTCCAAAACAAACAAAATTCTAACAGAAATTTGATATTTCTATTATGAACTATGAAGATTTTGTTTGTTAGAATTTCAAAGTAATAAACTGTTGGGATTTGGTTCTTGTTAGAATTATGCATGTCGAGCTTATAGATTTTTAGAATTTTAGATTTTAAAATTTTATGGCAGAACTTTTTAAATACGAATATATTACTTACTTGTTCACCTTTATGTTCTATTTTGTTTTTAATTAGCTCTTTTAAATTGTCAAATGTATTGTAACCATATTCAGCACATGTAAGACACAAGCTGCCTAGATCATTCTTATAACTGTAAGGTCCATCTCTTAGCCGTGTTAAAAATGTAGTTCATTTTATTCCATTTGGTATAATTTAAAATATTTTTGCCACAATGTTTCTTTTTGATCTTTGATATATTTCAATGGCAATCCGTATTTGTCTACTTTGTAAGAACTTAGATTTACTATATTCTTATCAGAGAAAAAATTTTCAAATTGCTTTTCGCTTTCCTCACTAATGCGAACTCTTGTAATTGTAGTCTTGTTATGTATTAAACACCCGGGACCATTAATATTATAGTAGGTTCGAGCTTTAGCAATTGTTTTAGAAGAAATCTATTGAATAATGAATTGTTAGAAGTAAATAAAATACAGATTTTATATATAAGGTAAATTTTATACTTTGAAATTTTGCTGAAGTTCTTCATAACTAAATTCTTTAGCAATCTTTGAGATACTTTAACAGTAATCCATACTTGTCTACTTTGTAAGAACTTAGATTTACTATATTCTTATCAGAGAAAAAATTTTCAAATTGCTTTTCGCTTTACTCACTAATGCGAACTCTTGTAATTGTAGGCTTGTTATGTATTAAACACCTGGGACCATTAATATTATAGTAGGTTCGAGCTTAGCAATTGTTTTAGAAAAAATCTATTGAATAATGAATTGTTAGAAGTAAATAAAATACAGATTTTATATATTAGGTAAATTTTATACTTTGAAATTTTGCTGAAGTTCTTCATAACTAAATTCTTTAGCAATTATTGAAAGAATTCTAATTTTTCCATCTATTCCATTTTTGTTTTCATCCAGAGATCTTTGAAAACATTTTCAAAATTTGATATTATTGTTAATCACATAATTTGGTATAGTATGCAAAAATCCACTATCATGCAAAAATTGTAAAATATTTTGATCTATATGAGAAGTAGAGCTACGTGACCAAAATTCATACTAAAAAATTATAATTTGATTTTTTAGTTTGTTGTATTAGAGTTTTACTATATATGTATTATAATCTTACCTCTGATTGATCCCTTTTAAAAGGTGTTATATTTGTACATCCGCTTGCCTTTAGTAAAGTTCTCCAAGCACATAATTTACGTTCACTAAATACATATTGGGATGGATATAATTGTTGTAATTTTTCTCGCAATTCAAGAATTGGGCTTTGTTGAGTTAACCATTCGTGAAAAAAGGTTTGCCAGTTTATATTTGAAATAGTTTTTTTTGCAAATAATAATTATACATATTGTTCATTAAAATTTCATCATTCCATGCATCTGGAGTACAAGTTGGTTTATGTTGATTATTTATAATTTTTTGAGTTAACGAATGTTCAAGTCCAAATAATTGTGTTCCTCGAAATTTTTTATATAAACCAACATTTGTCCAAACATCATTCGGATTTTTTCCTAAAATAAAAATTGGCTCATGTTCTGATGAGTAGATTGCAACTTTACAATTATCTTTTTCAATTGTTGAACAAATAATGCACGTTTTTTTTTAAATTCACCAATAAAAGATGACATATATTTGATACCAGCTCCCATCATTTCTATATTGCTTCCAATTCCTAAACTAATTACATATAGCAAGAATTTTTCAATTTTAAAAGCAAATGGACGAAATTGAACACCTTCTAAAGATAATTCTAATAGTTCACTATCATCCCATCCTAATATATATGGACCAGAAAATTTGGTTTTTGAGTTTGAAAAAAGCTTATGATACAAACTCGTAATTGCTAAACTTGATGTCGCTTCAATATTACTATAATTACTACCCGACTGACTCCTATATTCTGGTTCTGCTTCACTAGATTCATGTCCTGTAATATGCATATAAAACCGTTTATTATTTTGTTCAAAAACAGTTTGCCAACCAATTCGAATAGGATAAAGAAAAATGCCTTCATTTATTAAACTATCATTTTTATCATCCACCAGTTATGAGAATTAATGCCATAATGCAAACTAGGCATTATTTGACCAAGAGAAATAAGTTTTATACTCAAATGAGGCCTTTTCGACATATTTTATAATTCAAATGAGATTCCAGTTAGAGATTCTGAAGCTATATCTTTTTCATATATTAATTATCCTGAATAATTATTATTAGAATTGATTTGTAGATCTTTCCATTTCTAGCGAATTACGAATTAAACAAATAAACTATTAAGCATGGTTTTTATTAATCTGGAATATTTCATAGTCCTCTAATGAAAAATAAGACACGTTCAAATTGTTTACAGGCACATTTCTAATTGGTTTTTCATATGATTTATGTTGACACCAACTTATATTATCATCATTAAAACTAACAAGATCAGCATTGAACGCTGGTCCAACAAGTATATTATTCCAAATTGTGTGATATCGTGGTTTTGCACGGCTTAGAATAGAATTTTGAATAGTAACATTTCTTAATGAAGAAATGAAACTCTTATCACAAATTTTATAATTAAAATATTCAGGTTTCTCCCATCCAATGGGATTATATCTGCCAAGAATTTAATCAGTATCTTTAACTTTTATTATTAAAACAACATTCACTTTCTTATCACATAAATTCCAAAATATGTCAGCAGTAAAGCCATCTTTGCTTCCACAAAGTAGTAAACTAAATTCATATGGATTATTTCTCGTAGAATATGTAGTGGTTTTTTCATCAATCCATGAAGCAATTTTAGCTGCATGTTCTTCGTTTATAATTGTTGAAAATGATTCAGCCAATCTCATTGGTAATATTGGTGTTAAAATAATACGAGGTGGAAGGACTATTAATGATATTGGTCAGTTTGGATCCGCAATCCTTTTCATTATATCTTTCCAAAGATTTTTTTCTAGGATTAGTTGATATGGTTGTACATTATCAACAATGTTATTACCAGATATTTGAAAGTAACGAATAAGAGGTAAACAATTTTGCAAAGTAGTTTTCAAAGCTTAAAAATTTTCAAGAGTCCAATCTTCAGGGTCTGATGGTAAGCCTTGATTTTGGGCAATTCCCCATTCAATAACATAATTCCAAATTTTTCTTTCTTCCATTTGTAAATCATCTCGTTTAAGAAGAGAGATTAATGCATTTTCTTGAAGAGAATGAAGGTCTTTAGAGTCAAAAACCTTATTTGGATACTTTGTTACAATATCATTACACCATTTTTGTAATTCTTGAAATTGATTATTCTGAAAGCTTGTTTGATAAACATCAGCAAAATGTAAACGAAGCCAATGAGACTGTTCTTTAATTAAGTAAGATTCAAGATGGTTGGCCAACTCATTAATGAAGTACTCATGAGCGAAAAACATTGGCTTGAAGATAAATGATGTGTCATAGTCTTTTAACAAAATCACCCCTCTGTAAATATATCTTTATTATTTAATTATAAGATCAATAGTTTTTTTAAACAATATAAAACAATAAAGCAAATTCATCAAATAACTTACTTGATAATGACTTCAAATTGTTGAATAGAAATATGTTTTAAAGTAACTGTTTTAATATTATTATCATCTTTGTTAATGGTTGCCAACTTGTTACGAAAATATAGAGATCTATATCTCAAAATAGCTGAATGTGCTTGGAATATTTTAGTATCTGAAGATTCTCCAACTTTAATAATTACATTGAAGTCTTCTTTATCATTGTTATCCTATATCCACTTCTTCAAAGATATTAGGTAACTAGAGTGATCTTAGACAGTGAACACTTTGTGTAACCTCACTTTGTTACTGTGATATATCTAAGTCGGAAGGCGTTTTTTAATAAAACTTAACAAAGAAGATTTAAGGCAATTTGCAATTACGAAAGAGGCTACAATTAAAAGTATATGAGGATACTAATAACTGTTTGATTTGTGTAGTTAATAGTTGTTTTTATTATTGAAAGAGTATGAAGACTCGATGTTGAACTTGGGGTCCACATCGGCCGCTTTTATACATTTTTGTTTTTCACAAATGTAACGGACTATATCTATTACATGTGCAATAAATGCTATATCTACTACTAATAAAATATATAGTATAAATGATATAAATGTAATATATGAAATAAATGATATATGTGTTATAAATAAAATATAGAGTATATATGCTATAAATATGACATGTTTTATAAATGCCATATATGCGTTTTGGCGCGCAGTAGATCGCCTAGCCAATCAAATTGTAGATCTGATACTTGATCATCTATTGGTTCCGATCTTGGTAACCAATGGTTGTACAGGGATGATCTATAGCTCATTCGAACCGTCTCATCGAGCTGAGTCGAATGGTGGTTGTTTCATCGAATTCTAATTACTGGATCGAGAGTTATGCCCGTTTTTGTGTAATTTTTATAGGTCAACATCATCAAGTAATTCAAGGTAATCATTTGAAAGTTTATCAAGAAATTTAATTGCCATTTTTAACTAATAATAAATGAGTGTGAATTCCAAATTTTGTGGTCGACTCTTTTTTGATATTTTTTATTGTCGATCAATACCATATTAAAGGAAAGTTTAATGTGTGATCACACAAAATTACCCAATGTAACGTTAGAATTTCGAGATTCGATTGGCCAAGTAATCATTAAATAATTACTGTTTATTATTATTATTATTATTATTATTATTATTAATTCTAAAGTTTAGAAATAATATATATTAGTTATTTCTCTTAATAAGTGTCAAATTTACCTTACATTCAATTATGACTACACAATTAAAGTCTTCTTGAACATTTACCAGATGTCTTTTAACCTTGAAAAGAGTTAAAATGCAGCATCGAAACTGTGGACTGGATGCACATTAAGTATAGTTGTTGCACACATTTTTTAACTGTACGCAAACAAATAACTTCAATATCTAAAATCTTTATTTTATTGCATAGTTAAAACTTAAAAATATACATGAAATTAAAATTAATGTACACAAAGCACATTAATTTTAAATTTCAAGATTTGTATTTGTGGCGATAAATCCGGAACAAGATTAATTCTTGATAATAATTATCATTTTATTAGATAATTTAGCGTTAATCTCAATCATATATTTGCTGTGGTTACCTGGTATCAACAGCAATAATAAGGAATATATAAATTATAAAAATATTGCGTTTATTTTAGAAAATTTAAATCAAAATATTCAAATCTTTAATAAAGATATCATCTTGACATTTCAAAGGAGCAATTTATTATTGCATAGAAACATTTTTCTACTACAATAATAATGAATTTGTTGAATGATTAATTGAGATTCGGGATACAAGGTTCATTTCATTTATATATTCTGTATTAAAATGGAAAGTTTTGTGCATAGAGAATAAGTTAAAGTTGAAAAAAGAACTCATGAAATTAAAAAAAAAACTTGATGCATATTATCTATGGGTTTTAAAATTTAGTGCACCTGCACTGCGGTGCACCCCCTTTATATATCTCAAAATTTTACTAGGGTAACCCTGTTGTGTTACTCACGATTTTACTAATATTCTAAAACTTCAACCCTAACCCTAACCCTAACCCTAATCATTGTTTGTATTTGTTACTATAGAATGCATTACAGTGCAGGGTGCACTAAATTCTTAAACCCATTATCTATTAGATTTCCATTTGATTACTTCAAAAAGCCTAAGATATTATTCGTAAATTCATGCAGGCTGATGTGTTTCATTTTAAACGAATCATTTATGGATCCATAATATTGTTTATTTAATGTCTTGAAAAATTTAAAGGTTTTTGATATCGACGTAGTGAAATAAGAAACACTGTCATCTTTAGTAGATATAATGTTGGTTGAATAAATGAAAAATTAACTATACAATACTACTACATTAAATAACTATGTTATCTAGTACGGTTTTGATGAGATAATTTTTTTATCGACATATATTAATTCAGTATTACGAATATTTACGATGTATAGTTGTATATTAAATCTTTTGGCCTCACAAAAATTCGACAAAATTTGTTTATTGTTATAATAAAATATATCAAGTTTTATAAAAAAATATTTCTAAGTTTTCTTTTTTAAATATGTTTCAGTATTATCTGTATTATAATTTTCATCAAGAGAATTATTTTTTCAAAAAAATTATCTACTTTGGACAGTATCATTAAAATAATAATTCTTTCAAAAAAAGTATGTATTAAAGCTTTCTTAGAAGAATTATTTTCTTTCTCAAAAAGGTTATTAATTGATAGTATATATCAGAGAGGTATCTCATTTTATTGATAGGCATATTTACATTTTTTTTAAAAGAAAAAATATCAATGTTTTTTTTGCTATTTAACGATCATATTTAGACTTCAGGTTTTTACTATCTATTAAAATCCTTCAAGATTGGAACTGAAATTGTAAATTTAGAAGCACGAAATCTAGTTTACTTTAGCACTGCACTTGCATAAATTATCTAATGATATACATACTATATATATATACAATATGTATATATCACTCTAGTGGTGTTCAACACCAGTAAATCAAATTATAATATGCAAAAATATTTTTTTCTGTTAGGGTTAGAGTTAGAGTTGTATTAAAGTTTGGGTTAGGGCTAGCATATACCAAAATTTTTCAAAGAATTTTGTTTGGAAAAAAACACATTTTTTCGAAAAATTCAGATTACGCCTAATCTTTATGTTACATTAATTTCATGAATTTTGATTGACCAAAACCCATGTGGTGTTGAACACCAGTGGTGTGCTTTATTAATGTCCTATATATATATTGATATATACACAATTATATGTGATTATGACATTACCTATTATACACATATGTGTGTCAATTTAATACCTTATTATACACAAGTTCTTTGCTCACTCATATTCATATTACTTATAGGAATTATTTCTTATATTATTAATTAAATTTATTCCAAATGTCAAAAGTAGTAGATTATTTCTTGGATTTAACTCATAGATAGAAATAAAACAAAACAATTCCTAAATTAAGAAGATATTTATTATTATGTACAAATTATTTCATTTGCATTAATTAGCTGCTAGTATAAAGATTATCTATTAATCAATCGAATTAGAACTTACTATAAAACTTATATACTATTACATGCAAAATCTTTTGATTTTATTTGTTATTTAATAATTAAGTATGAAGAATATTATCATTATTAATAGGTAGAACTAAGCAAGTTTACAAATTAAGGAACTTTCATATTTTTCAGTGTCTGATCATGAGGTAGTTGACTAATCATAAAATGGTTTATTATCCATGTGATGCACTTTCTGTTTAACAAATTACAATTATTTTTGTAACTTCGAAGCAAACTAACTCGCATTGTTAATGAATAAAACTATTCCTCTGGGTTAAAATATAGCTTATAAATACAGGAGCCTTATTAAAAAATTTTTTATAACAAGTTAAACACCCTTTTTTCCTATTTTTTATACTTCCTCTATAATTAACAAAACTATACTATTGCGTATATAAAATGAATCAATGTCTTATATAAAGAATGCATAATTTTTTTAAAAACATTTGAATAAATTTATAAATGAAATAAACAAGTTAATATTTGGACAACAAAATAAAAACGATAAAAAAAAACTAAAAAATGATGTTAAAGTTTATAAATTAAGCAATATAATATATTTTATTACCTTCTATTATGCAGTAGACAATACTTTAATTCTTAGTATATCATCCTTTTATTGTATAATTCAGCGTAATTTACCATGTTCAACAAAGTGATGCTTGCTAGAAAGCTCTTTAAGTGTTGTATCAATTGAATTATTTTTTCTAAGTTTGCTTAGACCCAAAAAATTCTGGGTTTACAGTACTATGCTGTATAAATATTTGTTAATATCAATTCCAAAAATCATAAGTCCTCGCTGACCTGCTGACTAAAAAAAAATTTGCATGATTAACCAATAAAAACGTATTGATTATATCACAATTGTGTGTACAAAAATCATGCTGTTGAAAAAAGGCAATAAACACGGAGTCACTTTTTTTTTTCTAGTCCAATAATTTCGTCAATTTTTTTTTAAATTTAAAATATGGGGTGTGAACTTTCTTAAGCTCTTACAACAAAACTTGGGTTAAACCTTTTGATAAAATACTAAAAAAAGTATTAATATCAAAGACAGCCCTTCTAGAAGCTAAGAACCATGCCATGACTAGTACCAGTGGGTTTGTTGAGTTAGGGTTCACCAGGACCCTGGACAATTCTATAGTAGGGTAGGGTAAAAAGTGGGTAGATTTTGGACCAAATAACCTTAATTCTGGTCAAAATTAAAATTAATTTTTAATTTGACCAGAATTTAGATGAGTTTGGCCCAAAAAATCTACCCACTTTTTACCCCCACCTCCATTAGAATTGTCCGGGGTCCTGGTTCACCTAAGTGTTTTGAAATATTTTTCGATTAATTTTACAAAATAGAAAAAATAGTAAGTGGAGTTGTATTTGTGCTATCAAAAAAAAGTCAAATTTGAATCAAAATTTTATTTTATGTATTCGAATTTTTTTATTTTTTTATGTACCATATAAATTAATTAAAGCTTTTTTTTAATGTTTTAATAAAAAAATTTTTAATATAAAATATTTTTAACAAAAATTTTTATATACATAAAATATTTTGATATATACCTAAAGTTTTTTGTCATATGATAATCAATACAGTTTTACTTTTTTTGAAATATTAATGCTTTTGGTATCTTTTTCTAGTGAGTTATCGATATTAGCAAATGTGTTCATTTTCTTTTGTTTTTTTTTCTTGGAACTTTGTTGAAACTAACACTCTTGTTCTTGCTTTTGTTGGTTTCAGTTGGTGACTTGAAATTGGGCATCTCGAATCCAAAATAATCATCACAATGCTACCAAGTTGAAACTAAGAAAAAAAGAGAGAAATTGATAAAAAAAATCTAATCAATTTTTTGAAGGCTGAAATAGTACTCCAAAAATTGTAGTTTTAATTTTGTTTGATTTTTGATCAAATATATTATAATTGGCTCAGGCATAAGTATGTTTCCTGTTTTCTTTGATTTTGAAATTGATTAAGTTATAATTGATTATATTATCATTTAGGCTATTGTTTCTTTATGTTCTGATGTAAATTCTCTTAATGTTGTAGAACAAATATATGAAGTATTGATCAATTGACTTCATCAATTAGCAGAAATATTGCTTGTTTAAAGTATGAAAACTTTGATTTTTATTTTTTTAAGATTTATGCAATCAGTACACAATCATGATTAATCCTATACTTAAATTGATAGTGCTTAATGTTTCAAGCAAAAAGCACAATTCATCCTTTTGGAGAGTAATTTCATTGATATTCTTGATGCATACAAAATAGCAGATTTTATGTTATTGATATGTTCTGCAAAAGTCAAAGTTGATCAATTTGGAGAATTTTGCCTTAAAGCTATTCAATTGCAAGGTTTCTCATCAGTAATAACATCAGTCTTGGTATGTTAAATTTACATATGTTTAACAGAATTTTCTGGATTTATTTATGTAAAATGTTTCAATTTTTTTATAAAAAAGTATTTAGAAGATATTCCATAAAAAAAATGCAATAATGTCAAAAAAACGCTTTTAAGTTTCATCATTTATTTCTTTCCTGATGAAGAAAAAATTCATGCTGCAGATTAGCCACATGTATTAGGTTATTGAAGATAATAAAATATGATACGATTAAATTTATGAATTTATGCATTTTAATATTATAAATTTTTGATATATATCAACAGGAACTCTTAAAATACACAGAACAATATGTACTCAACTTTCTAAGGGGAGCGCAAAAATCACCTGATTAGGGTTTCACTAAGTAGCTGACCCCCCTACCCCCCACCTGATAATTTTTCTAAGCATTTGATTGGTTAAAATTTAATAATATATATATAATATTAAAAATTGGCTAACTTTTGATCTACTGGTCTGTTTTGGACGATTAAACTACCAAAATGTTTGTCTCAGTGAGACGATTCTAACAAGCCACAAATCATCAAAATCCAATTACAGGATCCCAAGATCGTTCAACTTTTGTGTAATTTTAATAGTAATTTTTAAAATTACTAAGTAAATTTATTTTTTATATTCAGACTTTTTAGTCAAGTCTGAGTCTGGTCTGGGTCTGGTCAGAAGTCTGCAGACTGGTCTGAGCTGATAATTTATATGTATTTTTTGGTTCTGAACAAGTTTACTTAGTGCATTTTGTTAGAATAAATTAGTAAAATTTTATGAATCATAAGTTTTTATAGAATTTTATTAATAAAATTCTATAAAATCTTAT
>QKWP01000307.1:168748-284195 GCA_003550325.1 Gigaspora rosea
TAATTTATTCTAACAAAATGCACTAAGTAAACTTGTTCAGTGCCAAAAAATACATATAATTATATTCGGACTCAGACCAGTCTGCAGATTTCGGACCAGACCCGGACCGGACTTATAGTTGAGTCTGGTCTGAAGTCTGAAATTAGTAAAATTTGAGTCTGAGTCTGGTCTGATCCCAGACCAGACCAGACCTAGGAGCACTAGTCTCAATAAGATGAATCGAATGGTACCAAAATAATCTGATTCTGATCGATATGGCACATGGTATTCATCATAGAACTTAGGTGCACCAAATTAGACATATCTAATTATTAATTGTTTATAGAATACAAATCTTTGTTGATCTTAGGATTCTGTGATTAGGATTTATGATTTTAGGCTTGTTAGAATTGGCTCACTAAGGCGAACATTTTGGTAGTTAAATCATCAAAAATGGACTAGTGGATCAAAAGTTATTCAATATTAAAAATTATATATATATAATAATATATATAAATATATATTTATATATTTTATATATATTATATTATATATAGGACCTGATAATTGCTCTACCCCCACCTACCTGAAAAATCAGGTGATAAATGGCGCTCCCCTAAATAAATTTCATAGAGGGAGTAATGCCTATATATACTTGTGGAAGAGATATCCTTTGACAATAACAATGATGATGTAACTTATTTTTCCCTTGATTTTTATTTCCAAGTTTTGCATACATTCATATTTAGTCCTCAGCTTAACTGTTAATAACAGAATAAAGGAACTCTCAGGGTTATGGGATATGCTAGGAGAACTGTTTTTCTGCAAGTCACTTAATACATTTACAGAACTTTGGCAATTTTCAATTAAACCTCATCGAGTTCCAGATGTGTTAGTACGTGTTCGTTTCAGAGTTCCACACAAGAGTTGATTAAGCTCTTATCTACTTTTGCAATACGTTTGCTTTGCTTTGAATAGATTTACTTGTTATTTGTAGAGCGCAAGCAATAGTATATTTCTTTTCTTACAGCAGGTATTTAATTTATATATTGTGCCAGTAATTAATCAAGGCAGATTTTGCTGACATCATTCTAGATGGTGGTTAACCATACACTCCGTTATGCCAAGCATAACAACATTCCTGGAATGTACGGGCATACTATTTTTGGCAAAACGAACATTTATATTATGTATCAGTAGTGAGGAAAAATTAATTGCTAAATTACTTGCATAAATGTTATATATTCCACAAAGTTATTGTTTATCTAAAATTGGTTATTGTTTTATTTTTTTCATAGATGAAGATTTAAAGCTTCTTGTTTCATATTCATGGCAACATTTTTAATAACAAATTGTTTATTTGGACGAACTGTCATGTGTGTATTCATATAAGCCATTAAGAATGAGTAAAGTTTACATTTCTATTATTTTAAAATTTAGTTTATTTATAAACTTTTTATTTCATGAATTTCATTCTATCATATTTTCTTTCAATGCATTTTTCAACACTTGTCATAAGTAAGATATAGCTTAGAAATAATACTCGCAATAAATGATTTGAGTTATGGATTTAGAGGATTTACAGCCAGAACAGTAAGAATATACAGTATTAAAGATAATATTATTATGATAGGTATCATCAATTTGTTAATTATGAAATCTCCAATTCGCAGGCTTTGTCAGGCTTAATCAGTTTCGCCAGGCACATATTTATTGCAACTGAATGTAGGCATGTTCGCATATTTATTATGATTAAATCGATTAATTAATAGAGTTTGCACATTTCTTTATCATTACATGTTTTTTATAAACTAGTATGTACGTTATTTACTAAATATTAATATAATTTTTGATCTAAAGTCTTATTTTTTTTGGACATCCATGTACACCCATTTCCATTTCCAGGCATGTTAAACTTTGAATATCTAAAAATATTAATGTTTACCGAATTCTCATAATTTTCCCTTAGGAAATTAAATGGTTTCATAATAGATCATAGCAATTGAGCTTCATAATTAGCAAATAATGGTGCATTTCGAAAAAACGTATGATTTTTTAAATAACCTTTCTTTTTACTACAACAAACTACCGTATTCAAGACCCCAAATATTATACCCCATGAACTAGACCCGGGCGTGAATCCCAAATTCTAAAATGACTGAATAGCATAACGGAAGTTCATTTTGATTGGCTGTTAAAACACCCCGGAAAAAATGTTGATCATACCCGGATAAAGTATCGGCCATACCCGGACGAGAATTATTACTTTTCAAAAAAATTAGTCTGAAGACGCGTATTATAGTCTTACAACACATTAATATATTCATAATAGCTACTTTAATTCATATTTTACAATGTATTTATTATTCTTTTCGTAATAAGTACATTAATTTACAATAAACCATTATGTTTCATAATACATTATTAAACATAGATTCAAGATACGCGAACATTTCTAACCACTGCCACACTACTGCTACCTATAAACGTTGTATTTATAAACTATACTTATAACCTAAATAAATATAACAAAAAAAAAGTAAAGTACAGTTTAAAATGTAGTTCGAAATAGTTTTTTTATTAGACAAGCAAAACTAGTGGAAACAGAATCTTGCAACTTTACTCACCAATTGCTTAGGTCGCCGAACTACCTTCCGACCTTGTAAAATCTTTACTTCTCATCTAAATCTTGAAACTTCTGTATCCCACTGTATCCCAAGTTAAAAAACAGTAAAACTCAAGGTAAAATACTAACGACTTAAGTTGATTTTTACATTGCGTATTACAAAAAAAAATTTCTCATATGACATGACGATTTTTACTTATAAAAGTACTTTAAAAATTACAGTTGACTGTATAAAAAAAAAGATCGTCGCCAATCAAGTTTAGTTTAATTTTATCCAATCAAAACGAACTTCCGCTATGCTTGACTGAATACAGTTTGTTTTTAAATAACTAGACTGCCCATTATAATTGATAAATGCAAATGCATTTTAAATTTTCCTTGTAGTGGTACAAAGTCTTTTTACTGTTTGCTTAATTATAAGAGGAAAATAAAATAATATTCTCTGGTTCTAATTCTGATTTTAAAAAAATACCCAAAGGTCGTTCAACAACACGTAATGCAGATCATTTTTATCCGGGAGACACTAGGAAAAATCGTTATTATCATGATTCGACGTAAATTTTTGTTAAGCAAAATAATTCTCCATCTTATAAATGAATCAAATGAAGCCCCAATTATTCTGAGGCTCTGAAGTTCCTTATTGGATTTTTGGAAAATTACGAGATGAAATATAGTAAAAAGATTTTTGTAAAATTATAAAAGAATCAAATTAAACAATCATCCAAAATTCAGGCTATTGTTTACAAAGTTTTCTTTTTTTTTTTGCTTTGTCACTAAAATTTTTAAATTTTATTTCTAAAGTAGTTTCATTTTAATAACTCTTATTAAGAAATTTTCTCAACAACAAACCGCGAATTTTAATCAAATTTATCTTGAAGTGTTAAAATAATATTTAATTCAAATAAATAAACTATTCAACATGTTTTTTATTAATTTGGAATATTTCATAGTCCTCTAATGAAAAACGAGATACATTCTTCTTATTTACAGGCATATTTCTAATTGGCTTTTCATATAATGTATGTTGACAATAACCTTTATTTTCTTTATTAAAACTAACAAGGTCAAAATAAAACATTGGTCCAACATTTATATTATTTAAATTGTTTCTTTTGTGTTTTTGCACGGCTCAGAATAGAATTATGGATAGAACCATTTCTTAATGAAAAAATAAAACTCTTATCGCAACTTATACTTTTATATGATTCAGGTTTCTCCCATCCAATAGGATTATATCCGCCAGGAATTTCATCAGTGTCTTTAACTTTTATAATTAAAATGGCATTCTCTTTCTTATCACATAAATTCCAAAATGTGCCAACAATAAAGCCATCTCTACTTCCACGAAGCAACAATTTAAATTCATATGGATTATTTTTCGTAGAATATGTAGTAGTTATTTCATCAACCCATGAAGCAATTTCAACTGCATGTTCTTCGTTAATAATTGTTGAAAATGGTTCTGTCAATCTCATTGGTAATATTAGTGTTAAAATAACACGTGGTGAAAGGACTATTGACGATATTGGTCGGTTTGGATCCACAATCCTTTCCATTATATCTTTCCAAAGATTTTTTTCTATGATTGGCTGGTATGATTGTACATTATCAACAATGTCATTACCAGATATTTGAAAGTAACGAATAAGAGGTAACCAATTTTGCAAAGTAGTTTTCAAAGCTTGAAAATTTTCAAGAGTCCATTCTTCAGGGTCTGATGGTAAGCCTTGATTTTGGGCAATTCCCCATTTAATAACATAATTCCAAATTTTTCCTTCTTCCATTTGTAAATCATCTCGCTTAAGAAGAGATATTAATGCATTTCTTGAAGAGAAAGAAAATCTTCAGAGTCAAAAACCTTATTTGGATATTTTGTCACAATATCATTACACCATTTTTGTAATTCTTGAAGTTGATTATTCTGAAAGCTTTTTTGATAAACATCAGCGAAATGTAAACGAAGCCAATGAGACTGTTCTTTAATTAAGTAAGATTCAAGATGGTTGGCCAACTCATTAAAGAAGAACTCATGAGCGAAAAATATTAACTTGAATAAATGATGTGTCGTAGTCTTCTAGTAAAATCACCCCTCCGTAGATATATCTATATTAATTAATAATAAGATCAATAGTTTTTTAAACAATATAAAACAATAAATCAAAATCATTAAATAACTTACTTGATAATGACTTCAAATTGTTGAATAGAAATATGTTTTAAAGTAACTATTTTTAATGCTATTTTCGTCTTTGTTAACGGTTGTCAAATTGTTACGAAAATATAGAGATCTATATCTCAAAATAACTGAATGTGCTTGGAATATTTTCAATAACGATAATAGCATATTTATAAAAATATTAAGATTCAAAAGTAGAAATAATATCTAAACAAGAAAATGCAAAACCTTAGATGTTAAAGGCTCTGATTACATGAAAACTTATGAGAATATTAATATACATTAAAAAAAAATCCGACCGACCGACCGGAGTTTTGAGATACCATGTAATGCAAAACGAAAAATTACTTTGTGTGGCCTAAAATGAATCAAACATCTTATATAAAGAATACATATAATTTCGAAAACAGTCGACATAAATTTATAAATGAAATAAACAAATTAAATATTTGGACAACAAAAGAAAAAAAACTAAAAACGACGTTAAAGTTTATAAATTAAGCAATACAATATATTTTTATTACCTTCTGTTATACGGTAGACAATACTTCAACTCTTAGTATGTCGTCGTGATTCGGCGTAATTTACCGTGATTCAACAAAGAGACGCTTGCTAGGAAGTTCTTTAAGTGTTGTATCGATTGAATTATTATTTTTTTTTTTAAGTTTGCTTAGACCCGAAAAATTCTGCGTTTACAGTACTACGCTGTATAAATATTTGTGTAACGTCGATCCCGGAAATAAGTTCCTGCTGACCCGCTGACTATAAAAAAAAATTTTGTATGATTAACCAATAAAAACGTGTCGATTACGTCAAATCGCGTGTACAAAAATCACGCTGATGAAAAAAGGCAATAAACACGAGGTCACCTTATTTTTTTTCTAGTCCCATAATTTCGTCGATTTTTTTTGTTGAGTATAAAATACGGGGTATGGACTTCCTCAAGCTCTTACAACAAAACTTGGGTCAAACCTTTTTGATAAAATACTTAAAAAAGTATTAATATCAAAGACAGCCCCTCTCGAAGCCGGGAACCGTGCCACGACTAGTACCGGTGGGTTGGGGTGGGTTGGGGTTCACCTAAGTGTCTCGAAATAATTTTCGATTAATTTTACAAAAATAGAAAAAATAGCGGGTGGGGTTGTGTTAATCAAAAAAAACAATTTGAATCAAAATATTATTTTTTGTATTCGAATTTTTTTATTTTTTTATGCTTTTTTTTAAAGTTGTAATAACATTAATAAAAAAAATTTTATATAAAATATTTTTGACCATAATCGATGTAAATAACAAAATTAATAACAAAATTTTTTATATACGTAAAATATTTGATCTAAAGTCTTTTTTTTTTTGGACATCCATGTACACCCATTTCCATTCCAGACATGTTCAAACTTTGAATATCTAAAATATTAATGTTTACCGAATTATCATAATTTTCCCTTAGAAAATTAAACGGTTTCATAATTGATCATAGCAATTGATTTTCATAATTAGCAAATAATGGCGCATTTCGAAAAAACGTATGATTTTTTAAATAATCTTTCTTTTTACTACAGCAAACTACTGTATTCAAGACCCCAAATATTAGACCCCATGTGCCAGACGGGCGTGAATCTCAAATTCTAAAATGACTGAATACAGTTTGTTTTTAAATAACTAAACTGCCCATTATAATTGAAAAATACAAATGCTTTTTAAATTTTCCTTGTAGTGCTAGATTCGGGTCTAATGTAGGTTTTAATCTTGATGAAATGAAGGGATTCAAGTCTTTTTACGGTTTGCTGAATTATAAGAGGAAAATAAAATAAGATTCTCTGGTCTTAATTTTGAAGCCCCATTATTGTTTTAAAAAATACCCAAAGGTTGTCCAACAACACGTAGAGCAGATCATTTTTATCCTGGAGATACTAGGAAAAATCGTTATCGGTTATTATCATGATTCGGCGTAAAATTTTGTCAAACAACCATCTTTATAAATGAAGCAAATGAAGCCCCAATTATTCTGAGGCTCTGAAAATTCCTTATTGGATTTTTGGAAAATTACGAGATGAAATATAGTAAAAAGATTTTTGTAAAATTATAAAAGAACCATTAAAATTAAATTAAATAATCATCTAAAATTCAGGTTATTGTTTACAAAGTTTTCTTTTTTTGCTTTGTCACTAAAATTTTTAAATAGCCGTTTCATTTTAATAACTCTTATTAAGAAATTTTCTCAACAACAAACCGCAAATTTTAATCAAATTTATCTTGAAATGTTAAAATAATATTTAATTCAAATAAATAAACAATTCAACATGTTTTTTATTAATTTGGAATATTTCATAGTCCTCTAATGAAAAACGAGATACATTATTCTTATCTACAGGCACATTTCTAATTGGCTTTTCATATAATGTATGTTGACAATAACCTTTATTTTCTTTATTAAAACTAACAAGGTCAAAATATAAATTTGGTCCAGCATTTATATTATTCGTAATTGTTTTCTTTTGTGTTTTTGCACGGCTTAGAATAGAATTTTGGATAGAACCATTTCCTAATGAAAAATAAAACTCTTATCGCAACTTATACTTTTATATGATTCAGGTTTTTCCCATCCAATAGGATTATATCCGTCAAGAATCTCATCAGTGTCTTTATAATTAAAACGACATTCTCTTTCTTATCGCATAAATTCCAAAATGTGCCAGCAGTAAAGCCATCTCTGCATCCACGAAGCAGTAATTTAAATTCATATGGATTATTTTTCGTAGAATATGTAGTAGTTATTTCATCAACCCATGAAGCAATTTCAACTGCATGTTCTTCGTTAATAATTNATTCATATGGATTATTTTTCGTAGAATATGTAGTAGTTATTTCATCAACCCATGAAGCAATTTCAACTGCATGTTCTTCGTTAATAATTGTTGAATATGGTTCTGTCAATCTCATTGGTAATATTGGTATTAAAATAACATGTGGTGAAAGGACTATTGACGATATTGGTCGGTTTGGATCCACAATCCTTTCCATTATATCTTTCCAAAGATTTTTTTCTATGGTTGTGCATTATCAACAATGTCATTTCCAGATATTTGAAAGTAACGAATAAGAGGTAAACAATTTTGTAAAGTAGTTTTCAAAGCTTGAAAATTTTCAAGAATCCAATCTTCAGGTCTGATGGTAAGCCTTGATTTTGCGCAATTCCCCATTTAATAACATAATTCCAAATTTTTCCTTCTTCCATTTGTAAATCATCCCGTTTAAGAAGAGATATTAATGCATTTCTTGAAGAGAAAGAAAGTCTTCAGAGTCAAAAACCTTATTTGGATATTTTGTTACAATATCATTACACCATTTTTGTAATTCTTGAAGTTGATTATTCTGAAAACTTTTTTGATAAACATCAGCGAAATGTAAACGAAGCCAATGAGACTGTTCTTTAATTAAGTAAGATTCAAGATGGTTGGCCAACTCATTAAGGAAGAACTCATGAGCGAAAAACATTAACTTGAAAATAAATGATGTGTCATAGTCTTCTACCCCTCCGTAGACATATCTTTATTAATTAATAATAAGATCAATGGTATATTAAACAATATAAAACAATAAATCAAATTCATTAAATAACTTACTTGATAATGACTTCAAATTGTTGAATAGAAATATGTTTTAAAGTAACTATTTTAATGTTATTTTCGTCGAATTCCGACTTTTTTAATGTTGATCAATACTATATCAGTATGCATGTGATCAAACAAAACTTCGTAACGTGATTCGATTGGTCAAGTAATAAGTAGCTGCGCGACGTTGTCACGCAAAACCAGGAACGTGAGTGTATGTATGAACAGCATTGTATATAGAAATATATATTAATCTACATCATAATATCTAGTATTGTAAGCTCACTAAAGGATTATTAAAATCTGGCTTAAATATATATACTATTGCTATAGTTGAATTTTTTTTATTTTTTTTTTTTTTTTTTTTTTTTTTTTAATAGCGAACTAGCCTAAAAAAGAAACAAATACTCAAATCTTTTGCAAAATGACTAATGCGCAAACAATATTCTTACAAAAGTTATGTTGCAAAAAATGAATTTATAATTTCAACAGTATTTCTACAAAAATGTTAGTCAAAATGATGAACATGCATTTAAGGCCATGGAAAGTTAATTTTGCATAACATTGTGTTCTAGGATTTCATTCGGCGGGTTGGTTTTTTTATTTTCTATTTTTTAATCATTTTTTTAATCTACTGTAAATTAATATACTCGTGTTCACATCTAAGGCTATGAAAAGTTAATTTTTGGTTTGCATAAAATGGAATCAGAAAATTTTGGATTTTTTTTTCAGATCTATCGGGTAATTTTAAGATCATTGGGTGACACCGGAATAATTGGCATAATTAAATTTTTTTTTTTAAAAAAAAAAAAAATTGGGTCGGCGGGTTATGCAAAATGAAAAATTTACTTTGCGTGGCGAGTTCTTTTTTTTTTTTTATTGGCAAATAATTAAGTTTTTTTGTTTTTTTTTTTTATAACTTTCTTTAATGATTAGTTGTCATCGTAATTGGAGTTGCTGATGTCGTTGGTACTCGTTGGAAAAGGTGCATAATAGTTAGTGGAGCGTAGGGTATGGAATTTAGTAGGACGTAGCTCAATAGTTGGAGCATTGAGATATAGTACAATAGTTAGAATCGGTTAAATTTTTTTTTTTGTAATTTTTTTTTTTGGAGTTACGATACAATTTAATAAAAAAATAATGAGTTCCGGATCTATATTATGATTTTGTGTTCGTTTATTTTTTTTAATAAATTAATTTAATGTTAATAAAATTTATTAAGTGATAAATTGACCAATAAAAATCAATCACGTGATCATGTAATCGCTTGATTTTGATCAATCGATNGATGCAATAATAAATAAAAGTCATGGGATATGATATAATAAGCATTCACTTTATTATAAAGGAGGAATTATTATGCCTAATGCTTTTCTGAAGATACATGAAGAGTGAATACATCGGACTTATAAACATGTTTAATATATATAAATAACTAATTATTCAATTGTCGGATCAACTTCCTTCTGAAATTACTAATTTTTAATTTCTTGAACACCAATAAACTTCCTCTCGCATTACTATCTGCATTAAGATATTACACCCGAAACATTAATCTCAAAATCTGCTCTACTAACTCTTTATCGGGCTAGCAGATTCGCGATAATATTGATTGTTCAACAATGCTTAGTATTGTCCATGCATCGAACCAATTCACTTTCACGCATCACAGAATAATATAGTATGGAATTCGGGTAAGGTAAGTAAATATATATATAGAAGGACATATATGGAAATTGGAAGAACTATATATAGTAATAAGAAAGTTCTATATATGGTAGTAACATAGGGTAAGTATGGAGAAACAAATTAGGAAAGAGACGAAGGATAAAATTTGTAACAAGGTGGGTTGATTATAAGGCAGTGGTAGTATAAAGAAATCCTGTAATTTTTGGGTGCAGAAAGATTATTATAGTAACACTGATAATGACTGACCGATGACTGAAGGTCCTATAAGAAAATTGGACCAGATCGGCACGTGTTGCTTCAGATAGGCACGGGCATTTGTGGCACGGGTCAAGATCCGGATTTGTTCAGGTATGGTCCGAATTGGTACGGATTCCGTGAACTGTGTGAGACCGTATGCCCTGCCAATTGGACCGTAAATGGCTCAGGTTTTGCAGCAATTTACTAGTCGAATCGGCACAGGTTTTGGCACGGGTAATGAAACCGCACATGCCATTTAATACCAGATTATTCAATACAATAGCTGCTCGAACGCAAGTATCGAGGCAGCTTTTGTCTCGAATCTATTCACCTGATCAAACATGTGATAGGCCCGGTTATGGTCACATGTTCGATCAATCGAGAGATCTTAAGCGTGCAGTATGTAATTGGTGATGGTGATGTAATTATGCAGTAATTAATTATGCAAATATGATGTAGCTATGATGAAGATAATTTAGTATTAGCAAGTATGTATGAATTAAGTAAGTATGGGGTAATCAGATCATATTATTTTAGTAAGCATGAGAAGTCGATATGAATCTTTTTTGCCAACTTTCATTCTGGTTATATCAACCCTTCCCTCCCACCCTGAAAATGATGTAACACTGCTTTAATTGGCCTGATGAGATGGCAGCCATAAATTGTGACCATAACGTTTGTTCGATTGGCCTGCTGAGACGGCAGCCAAAAAATTGTTGCCTGTCGGAATAGCTTGTTGTGACGACAACGTTATTGTAGTTTAAAAAAAAAATACGATGTTAACTCAAGCGCCAAATAAGGAATTTAATATATCATTATAAATATTACTGCTTATACAGAACAAAGTCTTCACTTCATACCGCATTTTTTTATCGCGCCACTAGAAAATCTCACACGCCATTTAAAACCAGATTATTCAATACAAGCATGCAATTTAAATTGATATTCAAATCAAGTGTCAGATAAGAATTTAATACATAATTATAATGTTACCCGCTTATACAATAGAACAATGTTTTCAGTTCACCGCTTATACAATAAAACAATGTTTTTGGTTCATACCGCATTTTTTTTATTGTGCTACTAGAAAATTGCACATGCCATTTACTATAACATGCACGTTATGCTCCATTCACAGAAACCATAATTTTTGTCACTCTCCGTTCCTAACATATTTTTAATCAATGACCAGACGAAGAAATTAATATGTCATCATAATGGTTTAGAATGATTCTCTGATCACGCACTATGCAATGCGCAAAATTTTTATTGCACTAATTAAAAAATCATGCATGCGATACTAGAAGAAAAGCCCCATTTAATGCAAAATATAGAAACATCAAGACTATTCATCGGTGCACAATGATCCCGATATGGGCAGAATCCTGATGAAGTCATGAGGATGGATCATTCAATCAGATGCGCATAAACGTACTTTGTACTCCGTTCCTGGTATATGCACGTACACAGATATAGAAATATCCGAAGTCATGAGATTTAATCAACCAATCAATTCTCAGATTTTGCTGTCTCCATTTAACTCTTCAGTAAACCATACTCTTCGTACTTTGTACTACGTTCTGGTATAATTAAACAATTACTGTATTGGAAGTTAAATTGTTTTTTTTTTACTATTAACGCTAGAATTTAGAAATAATATATTATTTATTCCTCTTAATTAAGTGACAAACTTCCTATTACATGTAATTATGACTACAGTATTGAGTCTATTTAATTCTTGAGCATTTATCAGAAGTCATTTAAGCTTGAAACGAGTGTCATCAAAACTGTGGGCTGGACGTATCTTGATGCGGTGCAGCGCACATAATTTTTTTTTAACTGTGCGCAAATGAATAACTTCAATGTATCTAAAATTCTTTTTTTTTTAATTATATATAAAATATAACGCACGTTAAAACCTAAAAATATATATGAATTTAAAAAATTTTAATGTACGTATTCAGTACATAATTTAAAATCTATTTGCATAAAGCGCATTAATTTTATACTCTGCTTGCACTTCAAGATTTATACTTGTAGCGGCAAATCCAGAACGAGATCCAATGTAGACGATAATTATCATTATCATAAGATCATATACTGTATCAACTGAATATTTAATCACCTTTTCTTAGTTAATTTTGTTGTGGTTATTATATTAACAGCATTAGAAAAAAATATATTAAATATGAAAAATTATGTGATTATTTCATAGAATTTAAAATGAATTAATCAAAACTTTACTAATGATATCATCTGGACAAGTCAAAGAATCAACTAATATTGTATAATAACATTTTGTTTGCTTCTCAATATCGATGCCAATTAATTCTATATTATCGTGCAAGCTCAAATGATCATGACTTTTTTTTGGCTTGATATTTTTATGCAAAATCGTTACACACGCCGAAATTTCACATTTGCACAAATTTTAAAGCAATACTCAATATTCAACTATTTATTTATTTATACATTAAAAAAGCTAAGTATATTATTTATTACATATGTAAGACAGGGTAATATATTTGATAAATAAAAAAAATAGATAAAAAAACTTAAGCAAGTTATTCTTATAAACATTCAATATCTGATTAATTGGCTCACTGCCCGGGGTCCCAAATATTGAATTAGGTTGACAAAAGTCTAGTCGTCAAATTTAAATACCAATAAGTTTGATATTTCATTTGGAAAAGAATTCATAACTTTTTATATTCATAGGAAAATAACAACGACATCTGACTCTTAGGGTGGATACGAAAATGGATATAAATCACAAAGAATAGCAACAATAGTCAAATAAGGCCGTTCGAAGTTGATTCTTTGGTTAACATCACTTTTCCAGGACACATGGGAGGGGGGAGGGGGGTAAAATGAAACGAACATATGAAACGAACATATAGAAATGAAGCAATTTCATTGGTTGATGTAAATAAGGTGACTGGTGAGAGTCATTCAGCGTTTTGATTGGCTGTTCATTTTTCGGGGGAGGGGGAGACTTCAGCTGGGGGTGATGTTAACTGAAAAATTAACTTCAAACGGCCTTAACATTACATTCCTCTTATAAAAGAAAGGAGCAAAAATAAATAATATCGGTATATAATAATTTATTATAAAAAGTATTTTATCCGATAAAAAGAACTTCGTACGTATGTACAATTTTTACAGGCAAAATTCTCGTGATCTAGTGATCAGATCTGCATCATTTTAAAGTATGTATGCAGCATCACACAGATTGGAATTTTGAGTTTTCCAAATTCCTATTGGTCGAGCAAATTTTGTCCCGAATGATTCCGTAAAAGCTAAATGTTTATTCAAATATTTCTTCTCGTTAATACTAGTTTTCTAGCTCTTCACAATCGAACAAAAAGCACTTCGGAAGCTCTTTATTCAGCAGTTTTTTTGTTGAATCGTTTTATTGCAAACTGAAATAAACATATGAGAGGACAGCAAATAGGAATTAAAATTTTAGCTTTATTTTTTATTATTTATTTATTTATTTTTTTAAGTTTTTTTTATTTTTTATTATTGTTTTTTATTTTTAAATTATTTTATTTTAACCGCGAAATAATGCACAGAGTTATTTCGAGTTTCGGCCTGAATTAATTTTAATTTAGGCCGAAATTCGAAACCAAGCCCATCGCGTTATTTCGTGGTTATGCAGTATTTATTTTCTTTAATTTTTGCCGGGGGACATCAAAGAGGAAGGGGAGAGGTGATGTTAACCGAAAGCTTAACTTCAGACGGCCTTAGATAGGTTTTAGGTAGTAATATAATAAACAAAATTGCTTAAGATCATCAAATTCTTAACTTGATTGGTCAGGTATCACGTGATTCTGCTCCGCTTTAGACGACCCCCATATATAGAGCTAAGTACGTACGTTCGTACATACGTCAGCTACTAGTAATATCATGCACGAAGTAATAAATCGAATTTATATATTGAATTTGATTTCTAAATAATGATAATATTTCTTTATTTTTATTTTTTTTCATATGTTCATTTTACCCGGGGGCCGGGGGGACCATTGGGGGGGGGGTGATGTTAACCAAAAAATTAACTTCAAACGGCCTAACTACAATTATTGTCGCAGATCATAATTTAAAATGAAATCTACATTTTCTATTTAACCTGCTAGCCTTCTAAAACCCATTAACACTTGTTTATTATAATTTCTTTTTTAAAACTAACCCTAACCCTAACCCTAAAAAATGCGCCCCCAAAAAATTTAGTTTTCGAGATTTCATACTATAATTTCATTTTAATTTGGATTTCATTATAATCTGCCACAATTATTAAGAAAAAATAAAAAAATTGAAAAAAACAAATTGAAACATTACGCAGTAAATATAATTTGTTTTTTTTTTAAAAAAAAGAAACACTAGAAATATTTATTACGTTCCTGGTTAAAGCGCGACTACGTCATGCAGCCACCCTAATTAGTTATAATATTGTTTATACGAAGGTTGCATATTATTTTGTGCTACGACTATATTATGTAATAAGTTGGTTAAAATGTTTTTTTTTTTACATGTGATAGGGGTATATATAGCAAAATGGGAGTTACGAATAGCAATTCCTATTAATATTACTAATAACAAAATTAACTAAGATTGAAAATAATGCGTAGCATTTCCATCTATTGTAACAAGAGAATAACCATGCTCATAAGCTAGGCTTATTGGCATACCTGCTGAATTAGGATTGGGAAATCCAGCTACAACTATACCAATTGCATCTGCATTGTGATAATTGTATCGAAACATAGACCCACCACTATCACCACGATTATTACTCATGGGTGCAACAATAATAGTACGCATCATTGGTCGTCCATCAACTATAGTGACTGAATTAAATGCACTAACAAAACCGCAACTAAAACCTGTACTCTGACCAGCTTTACATATATGAATGCCACAACTAGTTATTTCTGAACTACTAACAATAAGGAATTGTAATAATCGTGAATTTATCCTATCGAATTGTCGTATGACCGGCCTTAACATGATATTTGTGTTTGTTTTTCTGATAAAGCCCATATCATATGGTCTGATGACACGCGAATTCATAGGACCAATTAAATGATCATGAAAGCTATTTACATAAAATAATGATGGAATGCTATAAGCGCAATGTCCTGCAGTTACTATAAAATCCTCATTATATTTTTTCATCCAAAAACCTGCAGAACAAACTTTAGTACGATTATTTTGATCAATGCTAACAATACCACTTCCACCATCTACAAGTAAATAAAGATTTCTCTTTTCAACTAAAGTGGATGAATTAAATAGTATTTCTTCTTTTTCTTCATTTGGCAAAAGTTTTATTATCGGAACCGGATTAAAAGTTTCAACATTTTGAATAAACTCTTTGCTTTTTCGATCATCCATGCTTAAATATATGACTACGTTATTAAATTCGTGTTCGATGCTAATTATGCAATTAGTTATATTAAATTGTTGTGCTAATATAAATGTTTGTTTAAATGTGGAATTTAATTGAGACAAGGTATTATTTACAGCTATAAAATTTAAATAATCTTGAAAATTTTTCATTTTGTTTCTTATTTCATCGACTTTAGATTGGTCTACTGTATTAACATTTATTCTTCCCGCTTTTATATCTATATATGTTCCTCCAAAATATAATCCATTTAATAACGGTTGTAATTTACTGTCTATTGAAATTAAAATTTTCTCCAAATCTAATAACTTTGGTACTTCTTCATTAGATACATTCCAAAGCCTTGCCAAAGGCTCGAATTGTAAACAATTTATTGGATTAGTTTTTGAACAAATTTGTGCATTAACTATTTAACAATTTTGCAGTATAAAAGCGAATGGAATTAATAATATTTTTAGATAAATGTAAATGTTTTTCATAATTGGATAATATAGCATATAGTACGTTATATCTCTTATTGGATTTTAATAAAAATATGACAAGAATTATGAGCATGATCATAAAAAATACGCATTTATAGTTATTTTATGGCACAACTCTCTACCATATGTGAACTTTTTATAATGCACTTCCTTTCTATAAGTTCGATTTCCCCGTGGCAGGTTATTTGCTTATGTAATCCGAAAAAATTTACACGGTCCGATGGATGTTGTTAGACTAGAAATAGTAGTTGAATCCGGATATATATTTATATTCGGATTAATCCGGATTTTAAATAAATCCGGATTCAATTTTTTGGATATAATAAATAAATCCGGATAGAAAATATATCCGTATATATATTTATATCCGGCAAAAATTGTCGAATAGCAGTAATTTGACAACTACCCCAACAACACCACCAAAAATTTTCGGTTACACAAGATTTGACCAATAAAATTGCGTGCACATGATGTATTTCAATACATAAATTTTATTTTTTTTTACAAATTAAACAAAGATACCTCGACACTCACCGAACCAAACCCAATGAAATTTTTTTATATTGACTCTATGAAAGTATAAAATCAAAATAAAAAAAAATTTATCAAATTTGGTTTGTTGGTTGTCGAGATATCTTTGATCAAAGTTTGAATTTTAATAAACATTTTAATTAACAATTTTGGACGAAGACATCTCAACAACCTCAAACCAAATTCGATAAAATTTGTTTTATTTTAATTCTATGAATATGTAAAATCAAAAAACAAAAAGTTCATCGAATTTGGTTTGTTGATAGTCAAGATATCTTCATTCAAAGTTTAAAAAAATGCTACTACAACTTAAATTTTGATCGGTTTAATTTATTAAGAAACTTCGAGTGAATTAGTAGAAAATGCCAATATGAAAAAATTTTAATTTCAATGTTTAATCTGCTTTAGATTCTAAGCTAATGATGATTAAATGCATAAATTTATATACAATAAATTTAATTAAGTGCCCAATTACATTTTATTTTGCATAATAAAAAAAAAGCGATTACAGTGATATTTTTTCTGAAAGCAACTTAGTGTTTTATATACTAAATTAAAGTTTTTAGTGGTTGCTTTCGAATTCATCACAGCTTTTAATTGTTATCACAAATTGTATAATTAACATATCGTTGATATACTTTGCCAAAGATAAAAATTTGCATATACTCATATTACACTTGTGTTGGGTTAAAAGTAGTGAATTAACCCATCTAAAAAATCTTCACCCGGGTCACTCGACAGGTGGACAATGTGCCACCCGGGTGGAAACAGGTCAGTCCAAAAAAAGGCACCACCTGGGTCACCCGATGGGTGACCCGTCGGGTCACCTGGGTCAATTAAAAAAAAATCTCAGGTGGTTAATATGACTAGTGATTTTGACCCAGGTGGGTTAATCTATAGTTGGTGGTAGATTAATTTTACAAATTAATACGGTTACGGCATTGCTGTATTTTTTGCCGTAATTGCTGTAAGCCGTAAATGCCGTACTGCCGTAATGCCGTAAAGTCGTAATGCTATAAAGCCGTAATGCCGTAATGCTGTAATGCTGTAATGCAGAAATACTACTATCTGCTATAATACTGTTTATTAAAATTCTGTACTGCATTATGGTTTCCTTTAAATAATTTACTATTAATATTTTTCGAATTTGATTCTGTCGACTTCACAAATTTGCATTAATTTGTATCGGGTCTCTGCCCGTGGGTGACCGTGGGTGACCGTGGGTTGACCCACGGGTCACCCGCGGGTTGACCCACCCGTTCTCACCCAAGCTGTTACAACTTGATCCGGGTCACCCACCCACCTGCGGTGACTCGGGTGACACCCACCCGGGTCAAAACACTAGTTAAAAGATTAGTAGTTGTTTTGCCATTGTTTTCCTTAAACATTCATTATTATGTTTATAGATTAGAATTTGAATTGATAAAACAAATCATAAATATTTATTAAATACTTACATTTTAAAAACATTGTATATTGATTATGATCTTTCCAGGTACGCAGGTTCGTTAGTCTTCTTCTGTAAGATTGAACATCTGTCACTAAACTTTGTATGCCTTTAAAACTTCCTTGAACAGACCGTGCCCATTGTATATTATTAGTGTTTTCTTGTTCTTGTACAATTTTAAGTGCACCAAAAAGTACAGATTTATATTCTTCAAATAGTTGCATTGATTCATTATCATTATTTTCATTTGAATTAGCAATTTGCAACATATTGCATATTTTAAAATAAATAAAAATATATGCATATATTTGTCTTTATATTAATTGTTACAAATTCAAGTTTTAATATGGAAGAACATGATGTTACCTGCATTAGAATGCATTGATTGTGTAGTTAGTAACTATTATAGTATTGCTTATTCAAATAAATAAAAATAAAATTAAACCAAGTTTTAACCTGTATTAAATGCATTAACGGTGTATACATAGATTGAACTTCATCAATTGAATTAGTAATTATAGTAGCTTCTATTTAAATAAACATATTTAGTATCAATTTTTATTTTATAAAATTGTAAATCCCATCAAGTAAAAATCAAATATGTAAAAAAAACAAGTTTTAATTTGAAAGAACTTGATTTGCCTGCATTAGAAGCTTTTGCAATGATAAAAATAGAAAAGGATAAACTCCTTGCTGCTGAACATTCTTAAAAAAAGATACATTAATTATAAATTGATATGCTTGAATTAAATGTTTGCACAAAAAAAATTGATTGATTCAAAATCCTTGCCATCCACAAATCCATTTTCGACGTCAGTTACGTAATTATGATTAATTTGCTTTTTGCTTAGCATAATCCATTCTTTTTTTAAGTCTTTTTGCCAAAAAGACATTTTATGATTAATATAATATTTATTATATTGTTGTCTATGGTATGGGATTAAATGAGTAATGATGATATATGTTAATAAATCAAGACGTGGTCTAAAAAATTTTTGCAAGAAATCCCGCTTAAGAACTTTGCAATGTGATTTCATATAACATTGTAGTATGGAATATACAAATGTTGCTATATGCAGAACGGGCCCACAGATTCCAGATTTCTTTACGGCACTAGTGTTCCCACAAATAAGCCCAAATTATGATTAATACAAAGTTCATAAATTTGTTTTGTCAATTGTTTCCAAATTTTACTTGCTGACAAATAAAACCCATTAACAATTGGAATTAATGGATGAAGGTGCATGTGAGTTTCTATCATATCTATAATATTAGATCGCAACTCTTTAGGACAAAAGCAAAAGCATTTTTTTTGATCTGAAGTTAGTTGTAATGGTGGTGTTGGATAAAATTCAATGTCGATAAAGTCATATGTTTGATGTGCTGAAGACAAACTATAATTAATTATTTTTGGATATGTATTATTAGCAAGACGTTTTTTAAGAGCTTTCTTCAGATGCCAATAACAGAGTTGTTTTTTAATTTTGACCAAGTTTTTAGTGCAGCTGAGATTTGTGCAAAATTTTTGTTACTTAAAAAAAACAAACATTCTTTAGCCCCAAATTGAATAATGATTTAAAAAATAAAGTTAAAATATCTGTCCGTGCTCTATCAATTTTTTAGACCCCTTAATAAACAAATATGCAAGTGCAAATCCGAAACCATCATAGTGACCAATAACTGAATACAACTCATACCCTAAAGCATTTGTTTTATATGTAGCATTTGTAACTATTTCCTTATTATTTTTTAATAAATCAAAAAATGGTGTTGTAAAGCCCAAATATTGAATATTTTGATAGTTGATTAAAATAACCTTGTATTCATTTTCCTCTACTAGTATTTTTGTGGAATTTAATTAATCATCATCAAGAATGTACTAGAGGTTAGACCCGGATGCAATTTCTTCACCCGGGTCACCCGTAAAACTTGAAATCGGGTGACCCGGGTGAAAACGGGTTGCATATATGCTATAACTTTCATGATAATAAAACCGGTTTTTGTTAACAATTTCACGATTATTTCAATATAAGGTAGCTGCGCGACGTTGTCACGCAAAACCAGGAACGGAATGTAGATTTAGATAGAGTTGTAGATTAAATATATTTACATAGTTTAAATATAATTTTCTCATTGGCTGTTAATTTTTACTAGTTTTACATATAGCTCTAATCTTAGCTTTATATTTACGAAAGTTGGTATTATAGCAGTCTAATTGGTTTAAACAATATAATATAGTGTAGCTGGGAAAATTAAAATAGAGCCCAAAATTGAAAATAATTATTGATAAGGGTCCAAAAAATATAATTACTAA
Organism: Gigaspora rosea; assembly: GCA_003550325.1. Taxonomy (NCBI): domain Eukaryota; kingdom Fungi; phylum Glomeromycota; class Glomeromycetes; order Diversisporales; family Gigasporaceae; genus Gigaspora; species Gigaspora rosea. The sequence continues at coordinate 189,248 of QKWP01000307.1, forward strand.
AAAATTTGTTAGCTGACAAAATCAAATTAAATATAATAGTAATTGTTTTTCATGATTAAATAAATATTTTAAAGTTTTGTGATAGTAAAGTCTTAATTAGATCGATCAAAAATTTTATTCCGGTAGGATAATGCTTTTATTGTTAATCTAATGCGGCCTTTTTATATATTTTATAACACAAGTTCACGGTACAACAATTACTCTGGATAATAGTTACAGGTTTTTCTCTTTCTCTTACTCGATATGGTATGCAATGCCAATGACCAACTCTATTTTAATTAATAACTCATCGATATTGGCTTATCTATTTTTATCAATATAGTATTAATAAGTCAAACATGTTTTTAAAATTTTAATAAGTTGGCGAAAATCATATTTGGTCACGTTATAATAATAAAATTATATAATAATAAAGTTAAGTATTATGTCAAAATTTCCAAATTAATATTGGCCGAATATCGTTGTTAATATCAAACATGAGCATAATTGAAATAGATAGTAGAATCGCACCAACACTTTAACAGTTAACGCGAAATTTATGTTTATTACTGGTATTTATTTGAGTTGAAAGTGAAATAGCTAAATTTTTTTTTATTTTTATCCTTTATATATTATGTATTTGACTTTCGATTGAATACATCAATTACATAATTAATTTACTTATACTATACTCTCTAACTCTGATTATACATTTTTTATGCACCATAATCGTATCATTGATTGATCAAAACACATCAAAACACGTAATAACGAAACATTCGAACCTGATACATAATAAAAAGCGATAAGTATTATTCTCACTATTTATACATATATATTTTTTATTTTTTTCGAAGCGTCGCTAACTGTTCTCTTCGACTTAAGTATTATTCAATTGTGATCGAAAAGGGAGCTAAGCAGGAAGGCCTCAGCGTGGCGACAATAACTGTGAAACCAGGATGCCGGCAGGAAAAACAGGTTAAGCCTATAGTTTATACCCAATCATATTATAGTGGCTAAGTATTTTAATTTTACGATCGTTTCTTAATTTTTACACAAAGAAATCGAGCCATATATGGGAGCGAAGCCACTCATACCTGAAACGGTTGCTAAGTTTGCGGCATAGATCTGCGATTAACTAACTTTGACACGGTAAGTTTCTTTTATAGTATTGTTCGGGGTGATACACAGAGTCACAAGGAAGAATAACCCAATCAGATGCCCAAATTTGTACAGAACAATTCACACGCCGTATAACCATGCACTACGTTCCTGGTATCAGGTTTGTTGACAACCATTTTTTCGATACCTAAGCAACGTCCATTCCACTTGTAAGTTTAATATTTTCCCCTATATGTTCCTAATTATTTTATATTTCTTCGCTTTTATACCTGAAGAAACGTAATTCACACCAAATAATAATGCAAATGGATTTTTAAATATAAAAACCCTGAAAAATAGAATTTAAGAGTATTTGTCTTTTTACTCACATTCAAATTCATAAAATGAAAATTTTTAATTTAAGTAGCTTTAAAAATCAATTGATTTATGCACATGATATATTAAAAGAATTATAAATGAGCGATTTGAAATTTTAAATTTGAATGAAAAAATTAAAATTTCTGGATAGCATTAAAAAAAAAAATTCAAAAAATCAAAATCCCCAATGTTCGGAAAAAATTAATAAACTTCATAATTTAACCATTATTCTTTTCCTTGAAAAATAACCCCCGGAATTTCTGGTTTTTCTTACAGTAATTTAGTAGACAATAATAATTACAACGATTGTCTTGATTAAAATTATGTAACTCTAAATAACCCTTTGCGCTGACAAACCTGGTGTATATTTTATGGATAATTAATTTCAAGAAAAAATCAGACTTCGATTATATAAAATTATATGATCGAAGCCTGGTTTTCCCTTGGCATTAACCATTAATAGCACTCGGTACTAGAAATTCAGAAATTCTTAAACTATAAAAAAATATAATTTCTAATACGTTTCTAATTTTTTCTACAATTCATAACTATTTTTATATGGATAAATAATAAAAACTCGAGAAAGCAAAGTTTGTATTCTGATCTAATGCCTTCTTTATATAGAAATATTTAGTTATCGGAAGACAATTTACATTTTAAACATATTTATAATGAAAAAGCATTTTTACTATTTCAAAATATTTCTATGTAATTAATTCTAAAATATTGTAATTACATCAGAATTTCTTTTCATGAACATCATCTTATTTACTAACTTTGGATCTAGCTGGCTACGTTTAGCAGTAATAAGATTACCCGCATCCGAAAATAACCTTTCGCTGGGCACAGAGGAAACTGGAATAGATAAATATCTTCTGGCCAATTTTGCTACATTAGGAAACTTCGTTTTCCAGTTTGCCCACCATTCAATTAGATTTTCGTCATCATCAGCAAGGGGTGTTCGCATAGGGTCCAAGTAGTGTTCCAATTCAGTTAAACGGCCAAGAGTAGTATTATTTGTTGTAGGTGTACCAAAAATTGACGAATGTAAACGGCTACGATGGATAGATTTATTATTTTTTGAATTAGCATACATTGATGCTGTTGGATCGTTGTTTGAAGAAATTAAAGTTTCAAATTGACGTTTTAATTCAGCTTTAGCCTTTTCTTAGGTTTCTTCATCCCAACTTGAAAGCGTTTTTAGACGCGGATCCAAAAGCGATAACAATAAACCAATCATTATTGGTTCATTCCAATACTCAAACAGGGAATCATAAATGATATGCCATATTGTTTTAATCACTCGAGTATTTGGCACAAAATCACTGTCTAAATTAACAGGAGATTTTGGAACGTCAAGGTCTGAATCATCACTATCATCGTCAGATGATTCTTCATGGAGGAAGTTAGGCGTATCTATTTTACAATTAATACGTATATTATTTGTAATGTTATGTACTTTATAAATGAGTTCACAAAGCTAAAACATGCAAATCTTATCAAATAAGATTTGCATGTTTTAGCTTTACGGTGCTTAAATTACTTTACATTTACCTTGTTCATTATCTGAAACAGAATATTCTATTTCACAATCAACATATGTATATTTAAGGGCTTGAATTAAAGGATAAATAACAGATAAGGTTGCATATTTTGAGCCACTAAAATAAGTGGTAGCGTCATCAAACGGTTCCAGTAAAGTAATGATTTGGCTTAATAATTCCCACTCATGTGGTAAAAAAAGTAATTTTTTTAGTTTTTTGCCATCAGACAGATCATTAGAATTAGGAGATAAGGGTAACGTTGCAGCCAACCATTCAATTGCTTTACGCAATTTAAGTAATCATTTCCACGAATGGTATTTAGAATTCCATCTCGTTTTAATATCAGAGATGGATCGAAGAGGAGTTTCAAGACCTTTCATTGATGACGAACTATTTGAGTCACTATCACCAGAATTAGAGAAATCAGTGTTACTATTATTTTGCATTTTTGAATGTCGCTGGTATTCCAATTGCGCCTCATCAAGACGTTCACTTTGCTTAGGGGTTCTGTAAAAAATTTAACCAATTGCTTTATCTGCTTAATATGAACATTTGTCCTTTTAAAAGCACGTGTGACTGATAGTTGTAAAGTATGAGCCGCGCAGGGCAAACGTTAAACCTCCTCCCACAAACTAATTGCTTTAACCATATTACTACCATTATCGGTTATAACACATGTGATTTTTTTATCTAACTCAAACTCTAAGACTTTTTTTTTTAAAAAAGAAACTATATTTTCAGCAGAGTGCGAATATGGCATATGCTCCATACAAAGAAAACAGTCAAATAATTTAAAATCAGTTGATAACCAATGGAGCATTATACCAATATACCCATGTTTACTTCGTGCAGTCCATAAATCAGTTGTCAGAGATGCTGATTCACAAGTATTGTCTAATAATTTTTTTAAATTGTTGACAGCACTAGGGTATCCATTATTAATTTCCTTTTTAATTGTTTTATTAGCTGGAATCTGAAAGGCTGGATCGATAATTTTCATCATTTTTTATATCCTTTTTTTTTTATTATGTTAAATGGCAAATTGTCAACAACTAACCATTCAGTAATTGCTTGTCGAATTTCTCAATTTCGTGGTTCTTTATGCTTCTTAACATTAGCTTGTTCAAAAGATTCTAACAATGTTTGCTGAATAGTATTGTCATTTTTCTAGATAATAATTATAATTAGTAATTATTAACAATATTAAACACTGATAATCAAAAACTTACAATATTCCGACTTTCATGCAGATTATGCTTGCTCTGAAGATAACTACACATATTCCCAGTACTCCCATCATGTAAAAATTTGTAACCACATACAACCTTTTTATTGCTTAAATTCAATGTTGCAATATCGCACACATCATATTGTCTATCCTTGCTTAATTTAAAATACTTCCATACCCAACTAGATTTTATATAGTTTCGTTTTGGCTTTAAACGTTTTAATTGCTTAGGTTTCGAATGGATTGATTTATTTTTTTTTTTAGATGTGGTTGATCTTCTGAAACAGCTAAGGAAGAAGTTCTATTACTAGAGCCGATAAATATATTATCGCTGGCCTTCCTGCCAGAATTTAAAGACGTAATTTCTACAGTAGGTTCATCACCTTCATCATTGCTGGCCTCTGGATGTGAATTGAATGGTATAATTTCCTCCAATGAGGTTTCACTTTCATCATCAATTTTCCAATGTGAATTAAATGCAGTCAGTTTCTTTGGAAGGTTCATTGCCTTCATTATCATTTACACTTTCACTATCGCTCATTATGTAAAAAAAATTTTTTTATAAAAAAAAAAAATGCAACAAATTCCTTGGAAATGAAAAGGTCAAAAAAAAATATGCAACGAATTCCTTAAATATAAAAAATATGAGCCGATTTTGGTTTTATATAAAACTATCGCTTTTGAAAAAAGGACGAAAAAGAATAAAAGTGTAGAAAGACGACAAGCAAAAAGATTTAAATTATTTAACAAGTTATATGATCCTTTTTGATGTCATGATGTAAGAGTTATACTAAGTATATTGTTACTATAAACGCATTTACTAACTTGTCTCATTTTGCTTTTTTCCGCCGAAAAAGCAAGTTTAGTCAATTGATTGGCAATAATGCATACACGTATTCTCACAAAATCAAAAGGCATTCATAATTAATTGATTGTCATTTAAACAGCAAATCTATTTTTTTTTGAACAAAGCGATTGTGAGGCAAAATTAGTAAATGTGTTGATATACAATACACTTGGTGTACTTTTTGAATGCATTTTCTCACGGCATACGTAGTTGATTCTTATTTAAATGACAAATACATATGATCTACTCTTTTTTAATGTAAAGAGTATGCCAAACGTGTTGTATCATCCAACGTATTTACTGATTTTGCTTCATAATCACTTTCCTTACAATAGCGAAAGACAAAGTTTAGTCAATTAAAGGACAAATATACATGATCTATTCTTTTTTGACATGCAAAAAAGTATGCAAAGTGTATTANGTAAATGTGTTGATATACAATACACTTGGTATACTTTTTGAATGCATTTTCTCACGGCATAAGTAGTTGATTCTTATTTAAATGACAAATACATATGATCTACTCTTTTTTAATATAAAGAGTACGCCAAACGTGTTGTATCATCCAACGTATTTACTGATTTTGCTTCATAATCACTTTTCTTACAATAGCGAAAGACAAAGTTTAGTCAATTAAAGGACAAATATACATGATCTATTCTTTTTTGACATGCAAAAAAGTATGCAAAGTGTATTATATCATCAACACATGTACTAATTTTGCCTCTTTTAGCATTTCTTTTAATCGCTTTTTTCAATTCATATATAACCTGATTTGACCAAGGTTATGAATTAGTGACCTGGATCACCCGTTTTGATACGGGTGACCGGTTAACATAAATCGGGTCGTAACTCTAGAATGTACTCTTTTTTCAAAAAATAAGTCCACCATGCATGAACTTGTTTTTGAGTTAGGTTTGGATTTTCCTGTTCTAATTGTCTGAAAATATCTGCAGGTATTAGATGAATATTTTTTTATTTCAGCTTTAATGTTGTCAGATGTATTAAACCTATCTGGACGCTTATAAAGTAAGTTATGCTTAAAATCAATTGTTGCTACGTTTATTTCTATATCAAGTGATATTTTAAAATACTATTACAAGCAAATTGTTTGATATATTCTCTATTATGCTGCTTATCAAAATCTTCATGTTTTCGTGGACGTTTAGCTAAAGTACAATTTTGGGAGCAGTTATACCAAAATGTATAGTGGTTATGATTTTTTTCTGACCTATAAACCTTATAATAACTACATATAATAATATTATTAATAAATAGTTTTATATAATTCTTAATATGTATAGGCAAATCAAAAATATTTTATTGTTACAATACTTACATGTAATAGTATCCATCAGCAAATCCTACTATTGTGGAAATTGCTTTTCCAAGTTCATAAGGTTCACTTTTTAAGAAAATAGTGGACACCTTACATGAAAACTCTATACCAAAATTTCATTTTCAATTTATTTGTTATTTCTAGCCTCAAGTATAGACTCAAATAAATTTTTTTTCATTTCCTCAGATTCTATAAGGTTTTGATTATGAAGTATGTTATTATTAGACTTTATAGCATAAGAAGTTTGTAAATTTTTTTTCTGATATTCGCTACATATTTTTGTGGATTTTCCAGTTTTACTAATGAAAAAAGTTATATTGAAACATTTACACACTAATCACACTTGTATAAGCTATTAGAAAACATCATATTTTATAAGAAAAGATTTTTTTGCTTTACTAAAAGTAATTTAAATGCAGTACAAAAATGTTTCAGTACATAATTATTAAATTTGCAATGTAGCACAAATCTTGTGTAACCAAAAATTTTTGGTGATATTGTTGGGGTAGTTGTAATTTACAATGATCATATGCTGCTCAGTAGCACATGTAACCAATCATTTGCCAAATTACTGTATTTGACAATTGGCCAATCTTGTATTATCTGGCAATGTCGCCCACTGAGTTTTAATTCAAATAAACATGTTTATATCGAAACACATAAAAAAAATAACAAGAAAAAATCATTTAATGATTATATGAATTTGCCAGATAAATATGGTAGTCAAAAGTAGAAACCAAGGAATTTGTCCTTTTTTTAAAAAATGAGCTTCTAAATTAATCGAATATATTTTTTAAAGCTGATTCTTTTTTATTTAATAACAAAAATATAATTAATTAGTAAATTTTAAAGATACAGTCATTTAAAAACTTTTAAATAGTAAAACAGCAAAATCTGAAAATAGATCAATGTCTAACTTTATACAACTTTCATCAGTAGATCTATAAAAATTAGAAATCAGTTGAATAACAAACAGTTTATAGTCCGGAGTTGTTAATTTTAGGTTTGCTTTATTTTTGTATAATAAAATATAATTGCTAATTATTTCAAAACTCGTGATCATCCAATTTACTTTTGACCACTATGAAGAACAAAACTATCAGGTTAGATAATAAATACAACTAACAATACTACTAACTATCCAAACAAATGTTTTATAAGCACAAAAGACTCTAGTTCCTCAAATTGGCAGGCAAAAAGTGGTGTAGAAGATTTGGTCCAGGTCTCGAGATTCTTTGGGTCTTGCTATAACAAGGCAGGAATCGATCATCAAGTGATGTAAAAATGTCTCGTGATCACGAGACTACTATCAGCATATCAGGGGTTATCAGTTTATGAGCTATAACAGTTTATTAATTCAAGGGACTTTCTGAATAAACTACTAGAGCTAATACTTCTACTCTAATTTTAAAAATATCACTCTACAATATTGAACTATAACTCTTTACTGAGTTAACATAGTTGAATGTTCCAAAATTTGCTCAAATTCATTAAATTATTCATCTAATCCCACTATAGTGAGAGTCTTCACTTTTCTATTAATAACTATATGCAATTCATAAAATACTTTTGTATTTAAACAATTACTATTGATTTCTCTAAAACTAATTTCTCATCAAGGTGGCACCAGATAGCAGCAATACAATTCTTTACTGAAGTTGTATAGTATTTTTTACCATTCCAATATCTTCACAAATTTATATTCAGGACTGATTTTGAATCAATATCCTCAATTTGTCATTTTATATCCAATATCTCTACAAAATTCTTCTAAATGCTTTACCCAGACTTCTGTTGATTTATGTGTTGCTCATAACTTGAAACTTTTATGAATTACTTTTAGTTCTTCTGGCAAAGGTTCCATATACTTAAAATCTAAAATATTTAAGTACTTTAATTCAATTGTACTAATTCATAATGGTTAAAAATTTTTTTCAAAACTTGGTGGCACCAATTTGAGAAGTTTTTTGCTTAATTTTTGCATCCTGTTTTGATTTCATAAATTACTAACAGCAAACAACCTTCTTTTTATGTATTTGTATGGCAAAAGACAGTGAAAGCATAAATTCAAAATAAACCTTCAAAGAAATGAAGCCACAGAAACCAATGTATGTACAGTCTTAATCTTAAATAAGTAAAAAATAAAAAAATAGATTTGAACTTCTGAAAATAAAGTAAAGAATCTGAACTAGACATACAAATATTAAAGAGCAACATATAAATGTACAAATAAGTGTGAACCAGAAGAAGTTTCTTCTTTAAAGCAATTTGACAAGAATTTTTTTAATTGACCATCTTATTGATAACATAGGAGGTTACTGATTATACATAGTTGGATATAATATTGATATTAGATCATGTGTTGATAAATAATATTAAATTTTCAACTAAACAAATAATTAGCTAATATGGGCTGCTTCATGGTATATGTTAGCCAATCATTTGTCTAGTTGAACAAATTTCACATTATTTGTTAATGCATTACAATATTTTATACATAATGAAGAATTTGTTGGATGAAATATTGTAATTCTAATGTAAGAATATTTTCAAATTTGTATTTTAGATTAAAAAGAAGTATTTTGTGCATAGAGTTTTGATTTAATATTTAAAAAAGAACTCACAAAATAGGCAATAATATGATATATATTAACTATTATCAGTTTAAATAAATTATTTTATGGATTCTTGATTTAAGTTTGTTTAATATCTAAAAAGATTTAATTCACAATCTACATATGAATGATAGGATTTTATAAATTATGAAAGTATAATTTACTATGTTTTTTATATATGAATGGAATCTTTTTTTCCTCTATACTTATAAAAATTCTATATCATTACAAAAATAATATATCAATATCTTTTTATCTACAAAACCAATTTCAAAATTTTTTTTATATTATATATAAAAAAGGATTCTTCTATATTTTTTAATTAGAAGGTCTAGTATAGTAATATAATAAAAGAAAAAGTTAGCTATGGAGGAAAAAAGATTTCATAATTATAATAAAGTTAATAGTAATTTGCACCTATAAAATACTATCCTTCTTATGTGAATCAGCAATTAAATAATTTAATAGTGATATTATTGAAACAAGACTTACTGCCATATTTAATATATATAGTATAAATTGGATATTGAATCAACAATATATTATTTATGGATATAATTATAGTTCTAAAAAGCAGTTTTTATTTACATGGTTTTCTTACTATTTCTAATTTATCAATGCATCTATATGCAAGTTATGTACAGTACTAATAATAACTATCCAATATTGCTATAGCAAAACAAAATAACTTTGTTATGTATTAAACAATGTCATTTTTTTATTATTTTTTAACTAATTTATTTATTATTTTTACTTTTTTATAAATAAAATCTAAAGCTTATAGTTTCAAATTTATAGCCTAAATGATTGCAAATAAATAGTGTGAATGTATCTAAAATCTTTATTTTTATAAATATAGCATATATTAAACTTAAAATATATATGAATTTAAAAAGTTTTAATGTGCATACTCTGTTTATAATTTTAAAACATATGAAATGTACAAAGTGCATTAATTTTTAAACTTCAAGATTTGTATTGTGGCATCAAATCCAAAACAAGATCCATGTTTGTTGTGGTTATCTGTAATACTAAGAAATCGATTATTATGCAATAATAAATATTATTATAAAGAGCGAAATAAATTTACTCTAAAATTTTCATATAAATTGGTTAAAATTTCATTGATAATTTTTATTTTATATTTACAGTAGTTATCTGGTATTAACATCAATAAAAATGAATATTCAGATTATGAAAAATAATATGTTTATTTCAGAAAATTTAAATTAAAATATTCAAATCTTTAATTAAAGATGTCATATTGACAGTTCAAAGAAGCAATTTATTATTGAATAGAAATATTTTATCCACCACAATAATAGTAGATTTGTTGAATAATAAATTAAGATTCAGATTGTAAAATTTACTTTTATTTTTATATTCTGTATTAAAATGAAAATATTTTGTACATAGAGAATAAGTTAAAGTTGAAAAAAAACTCACAAAATTAAACAAAATATTTGATGCATATTAACTATTAGATTTTGGCTTTGGTTACTTCAAAAAAACAAAATTTTATTTAGAAGTTTATACAGACTAATATATTTCATTTTAAATGACCTATTTATGGATCAATAATTTGAGTCTATTTAATACTCGAAAGATTTAAATTTTTTTTTTATATCAATATAATTGAAATTAGGGATTGGAACAGTTTAACTATTTAAAAATTGCTCTATTGTTCCAGACAGAATTATATAGTCATGGGCTAGAATTTAGCCAAATTAAATGGTTAAATAGTGAAATGATTAAATGATTAAAAAAATTTTAGAAGGCTCCAATCCCTAGTTGAAATAAGAATTATTGTTATCTTTAGTAGATATAATATTGATTGGATATTGAATAAATAAAAAAATATATATTATTCGCATTTCTAAATAGCTTTTGAAGGATCAACAAATAATCTTTTCAGTAACAGTGATTGAGTATCTAGAGGATAGCCAAAATAAAAAAAAAAGCAAGAGTTTATAGTAACAATAATATTCTACTAGGAGCAGAGGTCCTAGTAATGAAAAAAACAAAGATAGATAAGTTGAGAGTAGAAAAGTTGTGTGAAAAAAGAAGAAAGCACATGAAAATAACTCAAAATTAAAAATAAAGATTGCAACAAAAAAACCTGAACCCTACAAGACAAACAAATAAAATTGAAAAATTGAAAAATGAAGATGGCAACAAAAAAAACCTGAACCCTACAAGACAAACAAATAAAATAAAAAATAATCCTTTGAAGAACAAAGGAATCATGGTTAATAACTAGTTTAATATAGCTGAAATGGACAGGCTCAAAATGGCACACCCAAACTTGAAAAACATCTTGAAAGTAAAGACAACTTAGAAGCTTCTAGAAAGTTTTCAAAATCAGAATCAAAAAGAATGGTATTAGATAATAATAACATAATAGAATTGGATGCAGATCCCAAGCTACAAATGTAAAAAGCAATATAGAACTAGAAGAATCGACATAAGATATAAAGTCAAATGAACTAGTATATATACCCAAGAAATGGTCTAGTCTCTTTATGCAATTAAGGTGAGGCCAAGCAACTTTTTCAAACTATATGCCAAGAGTAAAAATTACAACCAAGAATAATAACATACTTATCTTTGACATTTGTAATCTGAAATATACAAATGAATAATATTATCTTTACTCTATATAGCAAAATTGGCAATAATCTAGTTGGAGCAAAACTTTATTATGCTAAAGAAAAAAGAACATATTTAGAGCTAGTATTTAGCAGTAAAGATAAACAACAATATTATGCAAAAGAAGATTTTATATGCTTTTTAGAAGATCATTATTGGGTTATATATCTACAAACTTGAGGAGGATGCATTTAGCAATGAAGATAAGAAATATTCCAATTGGAGATAAAGACTCTATAACCAACAAGCTAAAGAAAACTTTTGAAAACTTTGGACATATTAAATTAATCAAACTGTTAGAACAAAGATACTCTAGTTTGCACAGATCAATGGATAATTTTATACAAACTACAAAATATAAAAAATTCCAAAAACATAAATGAGAAATTTCAGGTAAGGTTAATTTGAATAGAAATAATACTAATAAAGAGCAAAATAATAAAAGAAGAATGGATCTGCAGTTTGGCACAAGATATTTTGGTTAAAAAAGAAATAAAAATGCTGTCCCAAGAAAGCAAATCGCTCGAAACTATGTTAAAAATAGATAGAAACAAGAAAAACTAACAGGAATTACAAAATAATATGTTGTGGCAAGTTGAAGCAAATACAGACATATATCAAGACATGCCAGATGGCCAAATAGATCTAAAAGAAATAAATTAATAGACACAGAAAGGTACTGATAGCACGGAGAAGAACCTTTTGAATTTGGATTATAAATATATGCAGGAAAAATACAGAAGAGCAATGCGGAGGTACAAGAAGATGATGGTTTTGTAATGGGCATGCACAAAAAGCCTAGAATAAGAAAAAGCACACAATTATATGATAGCAGATCTAAGCCATATATAAATAATAGACTATCTAGGGATAGTTATAATAGATGAATATATGATATAAATAAAAGCAAATCTAAAAGTACAAATAATCCAATATCTATACACTAAATAAGTAAGTATAATACCTTTAAAATTGCTATACTTAATGTAAAGAACTTTAATAATAAATATAAGTATCAACAAACAATTATTTTACTTAGGGTGTGGCGCCTTAGAGAAGTGGTCAAGGTGTCACCCCCAAGCGACAGGTTGACAGTTCGAATCCCACTGTTGATGTTTTGAACAATAGGCCTGTGTTCGGTAACCATGTGGCTCAGATCGGTTGGGTTGTAAAAACCTGTTACCTTGGTTCCACCATCTTGAATGGGAGCTACGGCGCAATGGTGTTATCGTTATATCATAAAATCCAGAGAACCGGAGAAATGGAAACCCGTTTGGCAAGTCCCGAATTAGAAGGTAATAGTGAAGATCTACAACGGCACTACCAAAAGAAGGTGGGTGGCCGGGATCAAAATGAACCTAATAAGGGCAGGCGGCTTTGTCGCTAAATCCATATCCGAAGTGGAATGGAACACAGAAGATAACGGTAGGCAGTTGGTGCGAGGGTAAAGTAGCCCTTAGGCTGAGATTTATCTAAAAGAGTTGGGGCCTCTTAATATCTGCGCTTGTGCAGTGTAACGGGTAGTAATAGGAAGAGCGTGAACTAGAGGGTTTAAATAGGCAATTCCTGTAGTTGGGTTGTAGGTATGGCAGCTAGTGTAGAACCTTCGGGTGGACTACTTAAATTAGGCACCAAAAGTGTACATGTGGCTAGTTGTATCCTCATTCATATAATAAATATTATGTCCTAATAACTCATAATAAATCCCGCCCATAGTATCCGGCCTCTAAAGTTAAAAAAAAAACAATTATTTTACTTAAGACATATAAGATAGAATTAATGAAACAAAATTTAACTAACAATAATATAAAAAACTTTTTGAAATAGTAATAGAGATATGACTCTATATGGACTTTGAAAGTAGCTATTTTGGCCAAGAATAGGGATATTAAATTCAAAAACATTGAAGAATTTCATGAGAAAAGGCTCTGTATAGAATTTAATTATAGAAAGCAGTTATTTTGGGTTGTTAATATCTATGCCCTCTAGCACTAGATGATAGAATATGATTTCTTGATACATGGTCAATTCAAAGAAACTTAATGCTGTTAATATAGTAGCAGAAGATTTTAATGTGAATCTCAATCTAGATATAAATAGGATAAGTCACATAATGCCACATAGCAATCTGTCTAGGAAAAAATTTAAGGAACTTACAGAATGGTAGACATGGTAGTTGAGCCTTCTAAATGTATATTACCAAAAAACAAGAAGAGATCACAATATGGCCACAAGGTTAGTCTACATTTTGTGACAAGCAAAACAAACAGTACTGTCAAAAGACATATATAAAGTTTGGTAACTCAGACCACCTCATAGTAGCAGATAAAATGAACTTTAATAAAAATAATTTACAAATATCATACTGGATGGTAAATTATAAATGGCTTGAAAATAACATACTAAGAAAAAAATTGTAGAGAAATTACAAACAGTCACAGGCCTGGAGGAATAGGATTACTGTAAGTATAAAGTACAGTTACTAATCAGAGCTAAAAGGATTCTTAAAGCCTAAAAGTAACATACAAAGAATAAATAAAAAAATTAAAATACTAGAAAAGAAGAATGCAAGAGATAAGAACCTATCTAATCTACAATTAGTAATTGAAAATTTAAAGAGAAATCTTCAAAACAAACTTTTAGAATTTAGCTAATAAATGGCAGGTATGCTCTAATACAAGGTGGAATGAATGAGATAAAAAATCAACAAAGTACTTCTACTTTAGATTTAAGGTCAGACATAATATAGTGACAGACAAGATCAAAATTTTCAATAATGTAGGAGTATCAAATCTAATTGAGGTAATACATTATATTAAAAAATACTACAGTCACATATGCCAACTAGAGCCAATTAAGGCAGAAGCAGTAGATAGTATAATGGAAGGTCTTCTATAAGTAGAAACATTAAACAATCAAAATCTAATTAGGTATATTACAAAAGAAAAGATGACTGAAGTAATACATAGCCTCTCCAATAACAAGATCCCAGAAATAAATAGTATCACTTATAAATTCTATAATGAGTTAATAGAAAAAAGTAGTTTTTTATTTAAAAAATCTTTAATAATATAATTGAAAAGGTAAAATGTCTAGCTTGTGTTGTAAAAATATAATAGTATTGATTCAAAAAAATCAGAGAATTTAGAAGATATCTAAAATTGGAGGCCTATTTCTTTAACAAATTGTAATATTAAAATATTTATAAAGGTTCTAGCTAACCATCTCAATAACTTCTGTTAGAAAATAATTAGCACTTACTAGCAAGACTTTATTAAAGAAAAATTGATTTTGAGTTTTTAATGAAGATTATGTCCATTATAAGAAATCAGTGTGATCAAACACAGTGATATTGGATGTTGTTTCTGGATCAACAAAAAGCCTTTGACTATGTTAGTCATATATATTTACAAGTGGTATTAACAATGATGAAGTTCGATTCAAAATTTATATAAACAATTAGTACATTATTTTAGAACAAACTGTGTTTATAGCAGACTCTAAAGTAATATTAGAACTGTTCAAAGTAAACCATAGAGTAAGATAGTGTAGCCCACTCTTACCTTTCCTTTACATATTAGCTTTTGAACCTTTTTTTAGCGTGCTAAATAAAAACCTAGTTGGAATAGTACTAAATTAGCAATCAAATTAACTAAGGTTTAAGTTAACAGCCTATTAAGATGACCTTATAGTAAGTATAGCTTTATATGCAAAATGAGATACTATTACCAAATAATCCAATAGTATAAGAAGGCATCAAATGCAAAAAAAATTAATAAAACCAAATTGGTATTGGTCCTATTGACATTTAATACCCAATATATAGAACATCTTAAGGTAAAAAATTTAAGATATTACCAAATAACAAGCCAGTTAGGACATTAGGTTATAAGCTGAATTTGCAAAATAGATTAAGCAAAAACTCTTGGACAGAAATGATAGTAAAGATTAAAGCTATGCTAAAAAAATAATCTCAGTATAACTTGTCCATCAAGAGCAAAAACTAATAGTTAAAACTTTGGTTTTGTCTAAAATTTGGTATATTATATACCTTGCATCATCCTAGTAGAAAATAGCTAACAGAAATTAACAATCATGTAAGAGCTAGATCAAAATTCTTGTAAGATTCTTCTGAAGAATAAATATGATGGTCTAAATGCACTAATACTAAAGGACCTTGTAGATGTGAGACTACTTTCTACTTTTATAAAACTATTTACGAGTAACAACTGCTAGGCAAAGGCAGGAAAAGAGCTAATTAGGATGAAGTTATACAACAAAAGAAACATTACAATATTAAATGCACTTAATGAAGTGCTGGCAAAAAGTATAGCTTGGCCAGAATATTGGAAACCTTTTATTATAGCTTAGAAAAGAGTTGAAGATTCCATAAATCAAGGTGTGAAAGCATGGCCCTGGAAACAAGAGAACATTAAAATTGCTAACATACCAGAAAGTAAATATACAGTACAAAAAGGAGTTGCTTTTTTAAATAATAAATCTTTGTAGAGTAAATAATGACTTGTGGAGGTGGTTCAAGATAAAATGGATTAACAACAAGCAAAAAGGTATTTTTTGGCATTACTGTATAAATTGCTGCTATTGGAATACAGGTTTAAGTACATAATACTGAATTACAATAATAATTGTCTGATGTGTTATAAAGAAATTCAAACTAACAAACATTTTAGTGTAAATTGTAAAAGCAGTAAAGTTATATGGGTCTTTGCATTGAAAATGACCTTATGAGACTATATAGATTTTATGAATAAAAATTAAAATTTATAGCTATCCAGTAATCCAATTTAAATAAACTTTTTTTTATTTTGTAGAGCTTAGTGAGTTTTACAAAATAAAAAAAAGTTTATTTAAATTGGATTACTGGGTGGCTAGAAACTTTAATTTTTATCCATAAGATCTACATAGTCCCGTAAGGTCATTTTCAAGGCAAAGACCCCATATGGAAAATGGTATATTCACACATAAGCCCAAGAGAGACTCCTCCAAGGACCTACAAGAAAACTATTATGGCATCGAATATTAGAGACATGAGTAAGAAGGAGATAGCAAGATGGTAATATGTTAATGCATTATATGAGATTTGGTTTTGTTATACCCAGGCTAGATGGGGCAGAAAACTAATACCAGTGCTTGCACTTCCCATAGTCATTAGGATAGAATTGAGAAGGAGTTCAAAATACTAAAACATTGCAATTTGAACAAAGAAAGTGAAGAGAGGCATACATAATTCTGAATAATATGTAATATAATTAATAAGTCATGCAATGTAATACATATAATAGAACTAAATAAAGTATGCCATTTGGCTCCCCTGAGTAGTGGTTTTTAAAATAAAAAAAGGTTTTTATCTGCATTTTTTTTTTGCCATTTCTGATTTCTCAAAGTATCAGCATGCACATTATTATTTTAATACAGTCAACTCTCGATAAATGCAACCTTCTTAAAAGTTAAAAATCCTGCTTATTATCAGTGTCTCATGACTTAAAGTAAAGCAGGATTAGCAGGTCGTCCAATAACTGAACTTTGTCGCAAGTGTAAGAAATATAGTATTAGTTTAGCCCATAACCGCAACCAACAAATAACTAATTTGCTAAATGTATAACCTCTCTAAATGCATAAAAATTGCCCACTCATCGATGGGCTTAATAAATAAATGCATATTCCTTATTCTGCAAATGCATAAGATTTTTCAGCCCATATATATATTAATTTCCCATAAATGTATATAATGTAATGATCATCATATAATAGCCAATCAAATTTCATAAAAATAAAATTAGCGATTTTTAGAACAATAAGAAAATGACAATCGAAAATGCAATAAAAATTAAAATGTTAATGATACTATTGTATGTTTCTCGAAATACATATAAATTTAAATTAGAGTTAGGTCTTGCTTTATATTAGATCATAGTTTAGTGACATTAGATCTTGGCTTTCTTACATTGGTTTTTAGGTTTATTACGTTGGATTTTGGCTTCGCTATAAAGAATATTTTTTTTAATAAAACATTAAAGGAGTAATAATGAAAAAAAGGAAGTTCATAATATGGTAAAATGAAAAGTGTAAGTTCGTAATAGAGATTGTACCACAAAGAAATTTCTACCCGAGTACAGTCTCTAGTTCACGATATGGTAAAACGAAAAGTATGAGTTCACAATAGAGATTGTATCCACAAAGAAATTTCTACTCGAGTACAGTCTCTAGTTTAAACAAATGTGGTCGGCGATTACATCGCCGTGACATTTCAACGTAAAACGACATATCATATAATGAGATATCATTGGTTAATAACCACATCATGTGACCATAACTATGCTGTATTTCTATTGGCTATTCTATAATTGCTAAATGGTCCCAAGGGTATGCATTTATGGATGGTTGACTGTAATAATAACTACGCCACTATCGTCAGGACAAAATTTATACTTATTGTAGTGTATACTCCTATATGGTTTATAACTATAATACAGAAGATAGTAGAATGTTGGTAAGAGTTAAAAATCTTGAAGAGGCAAATAAGTTTAAGTGAAAATGTATTTGTCAGAGTATTCTTAATATATTATTTAGACAAGTACGTTTTTATTTTATATGGGGGTTTATTAAAGTTCATATTTTACATAAAAAGATAGGTAACGATTTTATTATATGTAATAGTGAACATATCATTTTGATAAAAATGTTAAAGTTACTTGTTGAAATATTATTTGTCTATTAGTTATCTGGTGTGACGTAAAATTATCGGAATTATATTATTATATAAATCTAAAAATTTTAAAATCGAAGCGATTATTGAACTTTTATCATTATAAAATTTCAATTTTTTCTTTTATTATTATTGCATTGTAACTTTTTTTTTTAACTATTGAATTCGAGTTATAGAATTCAATTATCTAACATAACTGCTAGGAACACATTTTTTTTAAAAAAAAGTGATTTTAAATTATAAATGTAACAATATAACTTTGATAGAAATACTGTTTTTAACAACATGATATTTACAATATTGATATCATTTTAGAAACATTTAGAAAAATATTCAATTTTGGTAGAGCAAGTAGATACGTATGCAAGCACGTGGCTAAACTTTGTTCGATCATTGAACTATCAAATTCGATTTTATTGAGATTGATCATTGATATGAATCGAATTCAATTATTATTGTCAAGTTTAAAGAATTCATTTATTGAATTCATTTATTATGAACATGATTTGTTTTAAGAAACAAATTGTAACAGGTAATCTTAGATTGATAATTGTAACAATTTAATTATAATAAAATGACTTTATTTACAATATCGATATTATTTTAGAAGCATATCCTATTTTTGGTACATATCTGATATGTATGTTCGCACGTATGTACGTACGTACGTGGCTAAATAATCAAAGTAAGTATTAACCTGACAAAACTATTTATAAATATATTTATTTAAAGGTCAAGCCACAACATAAAACAGGATTATATACGTTTAAAACATGTTTAAGTAACCTTAACCCACGTGCCCAAATTTCGATTGGTATATATTCAATAACGTAATTTACATTAACCTTAGCAGGATTCCATTCGGTTATATGTCATAATTATGCACGCATGTTATAAAGCTATAACTAGGGTGTCCAGGATTATGCTATTAGTATAATTTAGCATAATTCGAGTTCGCTAGCATTATAATGCTAGTGGCAGAATTAAGCATAATTTACATTTTCTAGCATAAATTTTAGCATAATTTGGGTATTTTTTGATAAAATTTTTAACAAAAATTGCAGTTTTAGCTATAATACATATACCAGGAACGTAGTTATGCTTACATAACAGTTAAAACTGCCATCTATGATGGTGTCAGCAAAATCTTGCTTTTGATAGGGCATGTTGATGGGCTGTGTTAGTGCAACGTACTGCTATTGTACTTATATGAGCATACCGTTGATATTCATATTATTTTGAGATAGCCGTAATATCATATTATGAAACAAAATCAGGTGAGAATGTTACGCGTTATTTAATTGACACGTGCTATTTCTCAATTTTCACCGATCATGAAATGACCCAGGTCAATTCGTGATGCAGGCATGAGACCACAGCAATATAATAAACTACTGATAATAATTACATATTATAATTAATAATAACAATGACGATAATTATAATTATTAATAATCACAGTGATATTTGCATCAAAAAATTCGAATAAATATAATTCGTAAATAGTTATTTTTTTAAAAAATATCATTAGCATTAAAAGCCTAATTTTATATAATTAGCAAGCATAATTTACTATCATTAGCAGCAGAATTCTGGACACCCTAACTATAACGATAAGATTGAAAATTACAATGCCTACAGGATGTAACTTGATTTAAGTGTAACAGATATCAAAAACGTAACTTTTACGGGGGGACGGCCCACGATAAGATTTTAATAAATAGTAGTATAGTATAGTATTTTAAAGATTATTAGTATTATTATTATTGATATATCCTTACTACGAAAAATTTGAAAAGTAATCTTGAGTTGTGGTTTCCAAGGGCAGCAATAAAATTTAAGTGATAAAAAAATAGGTAGCTTCGTTTTTAATTGATGCTGTTCACGAATTACATGCCCGTACTGTATTATAATGTCACATTGCGATCTGCACTTAACAGATTGCCGATAGAGTGTCCAGACTCATGCAATTTAAGCATGAGTCTGGACACTAATTGCAACAATTGTATTATATGATCATGTGATGCTAGACTATCATCTAAAAATTTGTACGTAGATTCTACCACCAACTATACGTCCAGTCACGCACTGATCAGACCTAATCAGTCCTGGACCGCAGTCCGGTCTAACTTTTAAAAGACTACAATCTTGGACCAAGACGGACCTTAGGCGGACCGATTTAACAGCCTTAATTACGGAGTACAATGATAAGAAGAGTTTCATACGCCGATTGAAAATCAGGATTAAAGAAAATAAAGACCAATATGATGATGAAACAAGATCGACCAATTGGCGCAATGTTATCGGGCCGGTTTAATTTGATTGTGAACAAATATTGATTAACGTTAATGGTTTAAAACGATAAATCAACACACATAATGACGGGTTATAAGTTTATCTTTGTTAATATAAATCAATACATCGGATTATCATAATAATATTAAAACTATCTACAATCGTTAACTACTCGTTCATTCCCTCCACATAAGCAGAAACTAAACCCTTACATATAATTGAATTCGTTGGGACTTTAATCCTTCGATTAGGAGATTAATCAGTCGTTTGGAGATTTAATCAGTCGATTGGGGATTTAATCACCCGTTTGGAGACTTATTCACCCGTTTGGAGATTTGATCACCCGTTTGGAGAAGAAATACATTACAATAAAAAAATAATACCAACTAAAAATAAGAAATTGAGCATAACATCGGCTACGCAGGTCGATGCCTTAACCTCGATCCGGATAGGAGTTAACAGCTCCAACCTCTATTCGTACCATATTGATACAGATCAAATGTGATTTCACCTGATTTGCCTGTGTGATCTTGAAAGTACATATTATATTTTACAATCCTTTTAAGGGTGAAAATAAAAGACATCATATTTGTGAATTTAGTATAAAAATAATCCTTTTACAATAATGAAATCTTTATTAGAATCATTGAAATTATTTACTCAACTTATTTCCACATTATTTTACTCGACTTATTGCCATATTGTTGTAAATAAACCATGCGAGGTTTTTACATTTTAATAAATATATTATTATTTATTTTTGTGTTATCAAATAATTCGATGGTTCTTAGTCAAGAGGGATCAAAGGAACCATTAGCGAAGTTGTGGAATATAGACAATGACGAAATACCCGAATATTTGAACCTTGAAAGAAAGCTAATTTTGGTGGATGGAATTTTAAGGCCTTTATTAGATAATGATAATTTCGGTGGAACTCGAATAGATGTAATACATAATAGGATATTTATTAACACGCTAAATTTTACTAGAGCAGACGAAATAAAAAACTTAACCCAGATAAATCAATATATAGATTTATTAGAATTTGTAAAAGTATTTTATTCTACAACTAAATTGAAATCTAACCTTGGAGGGATAAGTAACTTATCTAATGTCCATAATGCATATTGTTTAGGTCACATTGATGTAGAGTTTAATAATATAGTCATAACTTCCTGTGATGAAGATATATCTCTAAATGAAAAGTTTTTTACTGCCATTAAAATATATGAACCAAATCCAATATTAAATTTTCATCGTTGTAACGCTGGGATAAATAATAATAGTTCAAATGACATAGGGCCCAAAATTGTGGTTAAACAAGTAGTTAAAGAAATTTTAGCAGGAAACGGTATATATTCACCAATCAACATTAATGGATCGACGTTCTTTTTGACGTGTTCAGCGGGCTTTTGGGCAAGAGATCAAGCAAATATAAATTACATTGCAACTACAGGACATTGTTTTGTTGATAGTGATCTTTTTTATCTCCGTGAACTGATTGATCCATCTGATTTAATTGGTCAAATGATATATCATCTTAAGAACCCAGATTTTGGCTTAATCCAACTAAATTTGGAGAACGTCAGACCAATAGCATGTGTAATAAATAGAAATTCTAGACAATATACTGAATTAATCATAGACGATCATATAGCTGTATCTAGCATTGGTGCTCATTTATGTCATTCTGGCCAAACTACAAACGTTGAATGCGGATACCTAAAAGCTTTAAGTGGGGATGGATTTTTTAAGATTCGAATTCATTTTACGGATGATGTATTAATTGTAAGCGCATGGAGTAGAAAAGGTGATAGCGGAGGGCCTGTATTTTATTTTAAAAGATCTTATGCGTGTAAGTCTGAATGGTTTAATAATTACGAGTGTTAGTGATCAGATTAGTGGTATTTTTGCAGCTGTACCTTTAAGTTCGATTTT
Source organism: Gigaspora rosea (assembly GCA_003550325.1). Lineage (NCBI taxonomy): Eukaryota > Fungi > Glomeromycota > Glomeromycetes > Diversisporales > Gigasporaceae > Gigaspora > Gigaspora rosea. The sequence continues at coordinate 211,888 of QKWP01000307.1, forward strand.
AAATACAGTCAACATTAATGTAGTTACAGCTTAAATCCAGTAGTTTGGATATAAATAAACTGTATCCAACCAGTAGAGTTAATGTTGTACATCGAATCGTATTTTTTTGTGGATTCCAAATCAACTTGTGTTGCAACGGAATTTAAACTTGTTTGGTTGGATAAAAATCAAATTCCATTTAATAATTGGATTTAAATTAACTTAAAATTTAATCATTTTCAAATCAACAAAATAACTTTATACAAAGAGTAAATGATATTAAATTCTTATCCGTCAAATCGATTTTTTTACAGGAGGTTCCTTAAATTCCCGGGTCGGAATGCGTCAGAACTTAGCCGGCATTTAGCACTAGTAGTTAGCAGGTTATATAGCAAACTATCAGAAGGCATATTTTACTTTAAGAAACCTAGGTATTTTACTAAATACTTTTACGTTATATCTATTATATAATAATTATTATTATATGATCTAATTTAGTATTTAATGAATATATTTTTTTTGTCTTTCTGTTAACATTCTTGTAACTTCATTAAAAAAATTTTTATTATATATATATAATATAATTTCATATATAAAATAATCTGTTATTAATTTAATAAAACATAATACTATATAATTAAATAACATAATAATATGATAAATTTAAAATATACAAGTGTAAATGGGGCGCCGCTGCGCCCTTGATAAGGCCAAATTCTAAAATCCATAGTTTAAAATAATTTTTAATGAAATAATACGTATACTATCTGCTATTTATTTATTATATCAATTCTAATAACATTAATATGATGCAATCTATTGAATTAAATATTTTAGCAAAATTAATTAGCATAAATATAGAGGTAAATAAATTATTTCAATCGAAAAGAATAGATATGACCAGTCATGCGGCTAGAAAAATGCTAGTTAGGCAAAGAGTGCCTGAAAATAAATTAATTTAAAGTCTGCAGAATACATTGCACGTAATTGAACCGAATAAGCAAATGAGATTGCATTGGGTATCATCGTAATGGTAGAGATGCAATACTACCAGTGGTAACTACCCTGTGGTGGATAGGATAGGTTGAGATGCATCGACATAATTATGAGGTTTTGATGAATTGTAAAGAAAAGAGCATCATAAGTGTCTTGATTTCTATTATGATTACTGTAAAAAAATTCTGTTACAGAACTTAATCACTATCCTAGTGGTTGGGATAGCTTTAATTTCTATGTAGTTAGTTAAGGTTGAGTTGGAACTATCGTAATATTCATCATGAGTTACTGTAAAATCCTGTTAAGGAATTTAGTATTCTGATGGCCCTGGCATGTGGCTAAGCTAATTTGTATTAGAATTATTGTAATTGTTTATGTTAACAAAAAAAATCTGGTTACAAAACATAATATATAAAGTTAATTTCCACAGGTGTTTATTAATTTGCATTGGAATTATTGCGACCTCTGTTACGGTGACTGCAATATGTGGTTAAGCCAAATTAGAATTATTGCGATTTCTATCATGGATTACATAATAATTCTGTTGTATGACTTACTTGCTAACATGAACTAACATGAAACATAGGGATCAAAATTTGCTAGTTTGTGTTGAAATTATAATAATTCTTCATTATTTACATTCTTGTTATCCTATTAACATCAATATTGTGATTCTATCATGGACTACATAATAACATAGGTATCAAAATTTTGCTAGTTTGTGTTGAAATTATAATAATTCTTCATTATTTACATGCTTGTTATCCTATTAACATCATTATATTATTAAAAATCAAGTTAATTTGTGTTAAAATTATTGTAATTTCTATCATCAAATTCTATTACAAAACTTACTTTGCATATAATGTGTAGATAAAAAATTCTGTTGTACGTAGGACTTATTCACTGTTAAGTTACCTTACTATGTAGTTATGTTATGAGTTAGTCGCATTAAAATTATCATGTTATTGTAAAAAAATTTTGTTACAAAACTTACTTGCTATTCTAATGATTTGAAGCAGATAAGGTTGAGGTGGTTTGTATTGGAAAAAAATGTTGTGATTTCTATCAAAAGCTATTGTAAAAATTCTGTTATAAAACTTGTATACCATTCCAGTAACAAATGAAAGGTTAGTTAGTTGTATCAGAATTACCATGATTCTATCATGAGTTACTATGAAAAATTCTGTTACAAACTTACTTGATTCTAGTGTTTCGATCTGTAATCCGCTAATCCAAATTGATCTGATAATTCGGATTGAGTATGGATATCCGTATCTGTTAATTTTAAACGGATAGATCCGTAATATTACGGATTAAGGATAAGGATTATCCTGATAATAATCCTGTTGTTATGAAGAAAAAGAAAAATAAACATGTTACTGGATGTTTCACATCTAATAACAGCGAGGCTTTGAATTTAATGCACTCGCAACCTGAGCCACTTCGTGGTCCAGGTAGTGGTTGGAATCGTATCGGTTTATAACCGGATATTCAGTTTAAAATATCAATCCGATTTACAATAAAAAATATATCGGATTTAAATTTGACTTTGTAAATAAAATCGGATAATCGGTTTTAAACTGGTTTTTAAATGAAGTAGCAGCGTGAAATAGTCGTGCTAAAACCAGGAATGCAGATAATAATTTTTGTAATTATATAAGCTTCTTTAGTATATTATAAAGCTTTTGAATATATAGTAATTGAATTAATCTGGAAAAAAACAAGAAATTTTTATATAGGTTGGTCACAAGCGTCAATTTAGATGCGATTTTCCAGAAGTCAATATAGTGCACAAGTACATACTTGTATACTTAAAAGCCTATTGTGAATGAAATATTAATACAAAACCGGATTGTAACCAAATAAATCTGATATAAATTTTTATATAATCGATTTATTTTTTTTAAAAAAAGAATGAATATCCAATTAGACAATTTGCAAATCGGTACCAACCTCTAGGTCCAGGTTAGCACATTAAATTCAAAGTCAGATGTTTTTTAATTGTCATGTAAAAATGGTCACCCTGTGATCCTTCGGGTCTTTCTCCTGCCAAATAAAATTGTTATTGGTTGTTATGCATTCATTAACTATAACAATAATATAATTAATATTGTAATAAATTAATTTTCGAAGTTTAAAACCTTATTATTATTGTGACTAAATTATATTGTTGATTCTTTTTTGAAATTAAAACTAGAGATGGGCAAAATACAAAATTTTTCATTTTAGCATGCACATGTGCATGCATTTTTTGCATGCAATCATGCGCATGGTGTCCATCTCTAGACATAACAATTTACAAAACAAAAATATATATTTACGTATATTAATATGTCTAAAAAAAATTAGAAAATTTAAATTTAATACAGTAGTACTATAGCATTTATTCATAATACTTTTAATGGATTCTTGACTAATAGAAATATGAATAGTTAAACATCTCTTAACGATTGTGTGAATTATGTATGATATCGAAGTATAAAGATAAAAATATTTTGATGCAAAAGCTTCAGAATTCAAATCTATTTTATAAAATCCTCTTTAGGCTAACGCTATGAGACATTTCAGCTTTTACCAAAGCCGGAAAATCTAGAAAATTTGGCTAATTATATATCGGGCACTTCGTCAAGCTCAATAGAATGACTTATTGCTAGAAAAATAAGTTTAAGAATTAGTTAGTCTAACTTCAATAAAAAATGTATTCAATGCAAAAAACTAAATAAAGTCTTAAACAATTTATTCTTTGAACTATTCATTACATAGAGTTGCGCACAGCAAAATATAAATTTAAGCTAAAGTTCTGAGAGATAATAATGCTCACCTGCATTTACTGGCTTAGGAAGTTTTTGAAAGTTCAAAGATCGACTTGTATAAATAGCTTGTTTGTGTGTTTGATAATTAAATCGAGTCGATTTTGTTTGATTTACTTGTTCATGTATTAAAGAATTTTTGCCTGAGTTTTTAATTTCTTCAGCTTGTTTGTATAATTCTGTTTTTTTATCTCCCGAAGCATAATAAAAATTGTCTCAGCTCATCTACTAACACTTCATCAGTTGGTCTTCTTTGAGGTTCAGCATCCAAGCATTCATTCATCAAATTCAAAAGTAATTGCGGAACTTTACAACTGATTTCGGGTCTACGACCTAGACAAATTTGTGTTGCTAGGATAAAATCATGTGGAATATCATGATATGGTGGATACCCAGTAAAAACTTCTGACATGATTATTCCAAAAGAATAAATATCCGATTTCTCGGTATATTTTTCTCCATACAGCACCTCTGGAGCAATATAAGGAAGTACACCAAAAATCTCTTTAGAACTTGAATCTTGAGACACCGGCCTACATAATCCAAAATCAGTAATATAAGAGTAGTACATTTCTTCATTAACTATATTTCCGGAATGAAAATCTTTATGCACTAAATTGGCCTTATGAATTGCGGCAAGCCCGTTAGCTATGCAATATAAGCTTGCTATTTTATGTACCCAACTTAAATCATTATATTTACTATCTAATAATTTTCGGAGACTTCCTTGTTTCGCGTATTGCATAACCATCATATAATTACCATCATCTGGGTTCTTAGTTATTCCATAAATTGGAATTGCATTACCCCCATGTTTATGTTGATTTTCGACCTAAAATATTAATTATAATAAGCAAATCTATATTAATTAAATATTTGAGATATATTCATAATTCTTACCTCATTTAAAAATTCCCTTTTTATATCTTCTTTAGAACCATTTAGACTTTTTAAGCAAACTCTTCTTTGCGGGTTCCTCTCCCATTTAGAATTCACAGAATCCCAATTTTCAATATATCCATCGTCCAGATTGCCTTAAAAACAGTGCCAAAGCCTCCTTTAGCAAGATACTTTAAACTTATAAATTTATCCATTCGATAACATCATTAGGATACTGTGCTTTAAGTGTATTTGTTGAATAAAGTTGTCAATATCTGGATTGCCACTTGTCCATTTCCTAAACTCTTTTTTTAAACCTTAAATATCGCAAAAAATAATATAAAACTTTAATATCGGATTCAGTATTACTTACTTTTTGTCGTAATATAGAGTATTGTATTGTATGTGGATTGGTTAATGTTATATTATTTGTGTTGGAATATAATCGACATTTTTGATTTAAAATTTTCGGGTTTCAAACTCCAATTACTTACAGACTGGTGTGAATATTTAAATTATATGAGTTTATGTCTTTTTAAGATACCAATTTTTATGACTGTATTATACTTACAATCCATTAACTAATTCATAAGCTTCATTTGCCCATGCGTCGTTTGGTTTAATTTTTAATAAACTTTTCAAGTCGGTAATTGATTCTTCATACCTTTCTATCATATAATTAATTTCCCCTCGATATCTTAGTGCTATTTCTAACACTTTTTCCTCTTCCTCTTTTTCCTCTTTCTCTTTTTGCTCGTCCTTTTCTTCCTAGTCCTCTTCTCCTCCTTTTAGAAATCCAATTAATTCATTTAAATCTTCACACGCTTCTTTGTATCTGCCTATAATTAAGTAAGCTTTTCCTCGAGATATTAGTGCAAATGTATCATTTGGTTTATTTTTTAATTCGTTGACGTATTGATCAAAGGTTTTAGAATTGATCCAGCATGCTTCCCATAATTCTTTACCAATAAAATCATTAGTCATTGCTATCCATAAAGAAGTATTATCGTTATTAAATATTTTAAATATGCATCAAAATTTAATGTTAAATAAATTTACTTAAATATTTGAACTTTTTATGTCCAAAATTTGCCTCAACAAACGCGTCTTGTGATCTTAGTCCAATGCAAGGATACAAATTGTCTAAATCATTAGGAAGATAACATGCAATTCCTTGAGATATAATTAAATATCAGATCCTTATTAATTAACTTAAAATTATATTAAGAATATCGATATATACAGTATCAAAAATAATTTGAATTTACCTAGACTTATACCATTTTTAGTATAAAATATCATCTTATCGTCATTTCTTAAATTTAAATAACATCCAATTGTATCACCAACAGTATATGTTGGTCCATATGGCTTGCTACTACCGGAACAAAAAAGATCACCTCGTCGCCATGGTAAGCACACCCCCATGATTTATTTTTCTTATTTTCATTATCTTCATATTTCCTTCCTAAGAGATATCATGACAGCGTTAATATGTAATGATAAAAATTAAATAAAAAATAATCCGTCATTACCAAGTATGAAATCGCTTATATTACTTGGTTTCGTACAGTATCCTATTCCAATGATCCTTTTAATAAATAGAATTAAAGTGATTATGAAAATTTATAATAATATTGATTTAATACATAAAAATAATTATTTAATATTACCCATTTCTCCCTTCATTTATGATTTCAATTTCGAAGTAAAATAATCCGCATTGTGAAGGAATTGGATTATTGGCTCGAATTACAACAGCTTTATAATCATTAGGATCTTTAAAAAAATTTTTTTTAACCATATATATAACAATATTATAATAATATAATATATTTTTGGGAAATTTTTCTTATTAAAATTTACACATCTTACCTGTATAATTCACTTTAAGCCCACTTGAATCTATGCTAACAAACTGTGATTTATCATCAATATTCCACGCGGTTGGTAAAACAAGACCATTGAGAGAAGTATTCTCTCCCATTACATCAAATTTCTATTTAGATTTTTTTATCTACAAACGATTTAGGCGAATTATTGTCAGCAAAGTAAGTCTAATTTATTTACAGACGTACGCACCTTCATGTTACGTTATTTTAATTAACGTGCTCTTAAATCCGTGAAACCTTGCTTTTGCCAAATTTGCTAAAATTTGCCCTTTTTTATGTTTGTTTATTTGCACACAACCTAGGCTAAAGCGGAGAGAGTGTCTACATGCATGATGTCGATCAGTGAATGAATGACTAGGCCACGCATTACCCATTTTTTCAATTTTTCCAAATTTTTTTTTTAAGTCCCCAATTGTTCCAATTATTCTATTTTTGTTATTTAATTGTTCCCTATAAATTATTCCGGTATCACCCGATGAGACATTAGCTTTCCGAAATTATCCGACAGGGTCGATAGAAAATCTGACTGTTAACCCCCCAATTTTCTGATTCCATGTTATGCAAAGCGTGAAATTAAACTTTATGTTGCCTTAGATGCAACATAAGGCTATTAATTTATAATAAACTAGATTTGCGTATTTGGTGACTTCGTCACCAGGTTTTGTAATAAAGTTGTATATGTGTATATTTGTTTATCCCGTGCTGTGTATATTATGTATTGAAGTTTATGTAAAGAGTTTTTTTTGATATTTGGTTTAATAAAAAATTATTTGTATTATTATATGTGATTAATAAAAGGTTTCAACTGATTATTCTAGTTGTTTTTTTATTGTGATTAATACGTTGGAGTTACATGTATTCTACAGTTATTTTGAGACTCACGTGAGGTTTCCTTTGGTAATTCAAATTGATACGAAGCATTTACTTGCTAGTGCAATACATATAGTAGTTAAGGTTGAGTTAGTTTGTATTAAAATTAAACCATTATTCTAGTGACATACAGAATGTGGTTCACTAATATATTTTTATTACCGTTATTGATAACTCATACAGGGGTCTCAAAATTCGGGGTCGGAATACGTCGGAGTGAATCGGAATCATGGTCGGCTGGATCGTAATTGATTAATTTTGCCCCAAGATTATTAAAAGTTTTACTGATAAAACATATCTGTTCATTAAGTAAAAAATGCCTAGCTGATAATTTTGTATAGAATCTGCTAATAATTTGGGCTAAATGCCGACCTAGATCCAATGCATCCAACCTGGAATTTCGGGGACCCTCTTGTAAAATACATTATTTATAGATGATCAACAAATATAACGACATTAATGCGAATGATCGAAATGTCGCAATGATCACAGGAATGATATAATAATTACTCAATATTAAATCATCATCCGAACATGATAATATAATTACCTTACATATTTCTGTCAGTTTTCCCACGTTCAGGCCCCATGTTTCGGATACAACTAATCAAAAATATTAAAGCGAACAGACCCAGGATTGAAGTATAGAGATGGGAAATTTAGCAGATCAGTATGGTACTGGTATAGCATCGATTAGTGTTTTCGCAAATTAGTACAGTATGGGTGAGCAGATCATATAAGTACACTCAGAATTTTTAAAATCTTACCATGCTAACCCGATGTTATATATATTATAAAGATAATCAAATGCGTAAAATATCCGTTCGTAAGTACTATATAATTCTAATTATTTATAGCATATTATCTGCTATAACCTCTCAATAAGCAATACTGTTTGGGTAAGGCTGATTTGGTAAAACGATTGTTAATGAATTTGAATTGTGATGACATCGATATATTAGTTCACATTTTAATTACAGGCCATATAACCAATCAAAAAGCATTAAAGCACTTGATTATAACCGTGATTTTATTGTTTGGTAATCGACATAAAACTATGAATTGCGTGAAACGCTGAGAAAATTAGTGATCTGGGCACCAAAAATTCTTGGATAAAAATTTACGAAAAATAGAAATAAACATCTGGTAGAAAGTAATTTTTCTCGACATTTGCTAATATATTTACTATTTTTTTTATTAATCTTATGTCTTTATCTATTGCGGAGCGATTGTTCTTGTCCTTTCACTTGTTGCACTTATTCTTGCACTTGTTCTTGAACTTGAGGCCATTATACAATACGCTTTCAAATTCGTGAAACATTTGATTGCTTTCTAGCCCAAAATAGTTTGTAAATATTTGGTAATCAACAACTAAAGTAAATTTAACAAATTCACATTCACGATTTTAGAGAGTTATTTAAGGGCGTTAATAAGAGCATTAAAAAATGATCTATGATTACTCGAATGTTATAATTACTCGACCGTGAACATTAATTGACTTTCTAGCCCAAAAGAGTTTGTAAATATTTAGTAATCAAACAACAAAAGTAAATCTGGCAAATTCACGTTTCACGATTTTAGAGAGTTATTTTATACTACTGTACTATGATTACTCGAATGTTCTAATTACTAGACCGTGATAATTTATCAGTTTTCCCACGTTCAGGTCACATTTCTCGGTTACAACTAATCAAAAAAGTTAAAACGCACGTGAGTTATAAAGATAACTAATTACTGTGACAGATTAAAATGAAATCGGATTAAAATGAAATTTTTCTATTTTTTAAGCAAAATTTTAAAATTTTTTAGAAGATATTTTTGGTGGTTTTTTTAGCATTAGGGTTAGGATTTAGGGTTAGGGTTATTAATAAACAAGTATATGTGGGTTTTATAAGCTTTAAAGGTGAGCAAGAGAGGTCCCCAGTTTCATTTTAATCTGATTTCATTTTAATCTGCCACAATTACTACATACTTACATCACTGATTGCATAATTTAGGATTGATGATCAATCGAACATGTGACTGTAAACGGGCCTGTCACATGTTCGATCTGGTGAGATAAAAGCTGCCTCGATACTTACGTATCGAGCAGTCAATGTTTGATCGACAATGAAGATATTGTTGACAATTACATCATGATTCCTAAATTAAGCAAGTAATTAAATTATACAAATCCAATTTCATATGATAGTCATTATATGAGGATTAATAACTACGGCTTAGTCATTTTTTCATTCAGCTGATTCATTGCTGCGCAATATTTTATAAGCTAATGAAATAGACTTGGAAGTGATCGCCAAATTTTCGTTACGATTTTTTCGTTATGGTCTTTGACGATCAGAGTTTATCATTTCATCAACCCGGTAAAAAATTCGACGCAGAAAAAATAAAAATTTTAAATATTTCAAAAGGCAACTAAATAAATCTATAAAGGGTCACCTTTAAAGTGCTAAATAAGGCCTTTTTACTTCTCTTTTGATTAAAACACATGTCGTTGTATTTATTTTAATACAACGTATTCGAATTTTTATAAAATTTGTTAAATAGCAGTAGAATATGCAGTAGAATATGACAATTGCAATAGCAATAGAATATACATTAAAAAATGGCGGATGAGAATATTTCCTTTTTTGGTATTGCGAGGAAATTTTTTTGTTGATCCATGCAAAATAAACAGGTAAATGAGGTAACTCACATAAAAATTATAGAGTAATTTAATTATAAACGGATTACATAAGACAGTTACGTAAGATAAAGATGTGCATGACAAAATTAAATATTCTTAATAAACAATCAACTCAGTAAATAAATGAAGCTACATCCATATTATTTCATTGACAAATGCTTGATGAAATTTAGTTTGTAGATAATATTTTACTAAGGTTATTTAACAAACGATTGCAATATATTGTACTGACAATTTTTTTATAAATTGCAACTTTAAACCTAAACTTAATTCTAATGACAATGACTAGATTAATTTGCCTAAGAAATTAGCTTTTGGTGAAATAACTTTTATAAAACAAACTTGTCTGCGAATTAATCGATTGCAATATAACTTTGCCTAAAATTAATCCTCTGCAAATTATGTTTTGTGAGAAGTAATTATTTTTGAGTTGATTAAAACCAAGTGAACCTGATATAATTAAATTAAAAATTAAATAAATAACTCATTAAAATTGAATTGAAGTATCTAAATAAATGAATCTTAAGGCGATCTGTTAATAATGACAAAAAGTAGTTTATATATTCTTTGTTCTGTGTCATTTCAGAATTTATATCAGTTCTTAATTGTCATTTTAGAATCAGTATCCATCAATTATTAAAAAAAAAGCAAGCAAAAAAAATTTAGAAATAATAATAATAATCTTATTGTTATTATTATGGGAAAATAAATTTGTCACACCTGTGACCAGTATTCAAATTAGTGTTCTCAGAGCTCATAAGAACACTGTTTTAAATTTGTGCACAGTAAAAATTTTTTACTGTTCTCTATTAAAATTTTTTTGAGAACAGTAAAATAAAAATAATGTTCTCATAGTAATTAGTAACTACATGATATTATTATATCAAATTGAAATAAATGAATATAACTAATTATGATAATTTATGATCAAAATTATTTAGTTGAACTTATATATAATTAATATAGCATGGATAAAAAATATGCTCTAATGTATTTTCATATTTAGATATTTAACTGATTTCTTTTTTAGTGAGCATAAAAGAGAACATAAACAATAGGTTGAGAACACTTATAGTTATTATGCTATTCTCATGAGAACAGTATTTGAGTCTGAAATTTCGAACACTGCAAGCGACATGTCGCACCCCCTGCTTCGACCAATCAAATCGTACAATTTTATAGGCAAAAATTTTATTTTTTAAAAATTTAAAATTTTACTTAATTCGTAATCCGCATGTGAACTAGTGAAAAAACATAGTAAACTGCGGGGATATGTTTACTATGTAATTTTTGCCTTTTTTTGGAATTTGGCGTTTCCCCAAGGATAAATCGATTTTGTACTAAGTAAACCTCTCTCATGCGCATAACAAAAGTTGTAGAGGCGATAATTGCGAGCATAATGGTAGTTGAAACATTAGCGGGTCATAAGATATGGGCATTTTTGTCTTTACAATTATTTGTTTACTTCTTTGTTTATATCATATAGTCGTGAGGACAAATACACCTATATCTCACGATCCACTGGGCTGATTTTAATGTCTCAACTACCATTATGCTCGTATTTTTCTCCTTTACAACTTTTATTATGCACACAAGTGAGGTTTATTTAGTACGAAATCGATTTACCCTTAGGAAACGCCAGATTCTGAAAAAGGCGAAATTTAATAGTGAAAATCACATGATTTTTCACTGGTTCATATGCGGTACACGTTTCTTGTTAATTTATTAAATTCGAAATTGGTATTTCATTTGTTAGATATTTGAAATAAACTATTCAAATTTGGTATATTTCAAATAAAACAGCTTCATATTAGCACTTGTAGCCAAATTCGTAAATGTACTGAGTAAAGTGATGGCACTTTGTGCTCATATAGAATACGGATTCAATAATTGGATTTATCGAGATTCGGATTACATCCGGATACACAAAGTAGGATCCTGGATGGAATAGGATCGAAACACTAGGGGGTATTATATACTTTTTCCTTCTTAATAAATACATTGATTATAAACTAACTCTACTGTCTCTATTGAATTCGCTTCGACCTTACGATGACCTCATTATGACCTCATTCCTTTGGGGCTAAAGCAGAGGTGGTGGTTCAAGCCTCGAGGTGTAAGCGTCGTGAGAATTGTCTTGGCATTGGTACCGGTACTATAATTTACCGTGTGCCAATACCATATTGCTAGCGAGGCCAAAGTACATTGCTTGGGGAAAAAGGAATAAACAAACATTGACAGCTGAATGCCAAGGGCGAAAACTAGATGGACTATAGGGGAGAAGTCAACATGTGGAGAATCTATTGTTTACGAAAAGTGGAATAATCAAACATGAGCAGGCCCTGGCATGCGCAGTTACCATGTGTCTATACCGGAAATCGCTGCGGCACAACCTCATGCTATTTGGGCTATGCTGATCTCTCATAACCATGACGTGTGATAATAGGAGAAATCATACGATCGTACGATATAACCAGTGAGAAAATATCCTAGGCAAACAAATAACAGAAAAAAACTTGGCGTGGAGCCCTTCATAACATACGTAATTTCATACAAGCTATATATTTTGCACAAAACTCAAAATCTGCATTCACACATGTTCTGCGTCATTTCACAATTTAGGTCGATTTCAAAATGACCTAAATCATTTTTAAATTTTGAAACGACGTATTTTATTTCTCAATCGGTGAAAAATTAAAATAGATAAAATTATACTGTATAACCAAGCGATAAATTCATACGACATTAATAATATTAATTATATCGTAAACGTTCATTTGCATAAATAAAAAGTAATTAAAAATTTACATAAGATTTTATATAAAGAAATTAAAAAAAAAATAATACGTAATTGCAGTTATATTAAAAAAAGTTTATAAATTTAAATAAAAAAAAGCACAACAATAAAAATTCGCATGATCAAAAAATTTTACCATTTTTACACTCCCACGAAGAACGCACTTACATCGTCTTGTACATAGAAATTACTTCTTTTGAATCTGCCACCCCTCTTTTCCTTGCAAAGTGCAATGTCAGTTTTCATTTGAATTAACACCGTATTGACGATTTTAATAATCTTAAGGCTAATGTGCTTTTAAAACACTCTACTCATGAATGGCATCATCAATTACTGTTTGCAAGATAAAACAATACCACATATAAATCTTTTTTATCTTGTACAGTATGTTAAAATTAAAAAAGCATAAGCATAATAAAAAAAAAAAACCTTCACTAAATTTTTATTTTGATTAGCATACTTCGTTACTTGGTGCACAGCACAAATTATCTTATTAAAATGCGTACCTAGGTTATTTTCAATCGGTAAAATTGAATATCTATTTAATATGAAAGCAATTACTATTATGTTTAGATCGATTTTATTAATTAACCATAGATTTGGGTCCTTATTTGTAATAATTTTCAAATTTCAGGCCTTTGTATGTAATTATTTTCATTTTTGGCCCTTATTTATAATTATTTTTCAATTTTAGGCCTTTATTTGTAAATTCCCTTAAGTTTATACACTGCTTGGACTTCAAGATTCGTGATTGTAACTGCAAATCCGGAACAAATCCAATGTAATGTAAACGGTAATTATCATTATCTTAAGATCATTTATCAATCACCTTTCCTTAGTTGATTTATTATATTTACTGATATTAATAGCAATAAAGGAGAATATATACAGTTGAATATGAAAAATAATTTGCTTATTTCATAAAATTTAAAGCGAAATATCGAATTCCACTAATTATATCATCCGGACAAGTCAAGGAGGCAACTAATAATTGCATAACAATCTTTTTTTTCAATAGAGATGCCAATTAATTCTACAATAATGAAGAATTTGTTAAACGATAAATTGTGATTCGAATGTTAGGATGTTTCCATGCTTGTATTCTATATTAGAATGGAGTGTTTTGTGCATAGAGTTTAGATTTAATGTTAAAAAAAGAACTCACGGAAAGAGCAAAAAAAATTGATACGTATTAACTATTGGATTTTCCTTTGCCATTTCAGTTTAAACGGACCATTTTTATGGAATTCTCGAAAGATTTAAATGTTTTGATAGAGATGTAGCCGAAATAAGAATCACTGCCATCTTTAGTGGATATAATGTTGATTGGATGTTGAATAAATGATAGATATATATTATTCGTGGGCTCGATTACAGTTCTAAATGGCTTTTTTATCCACAAGGATTTTCTTACCATTTCTGATTTCTTAAAGCACATTATTATACTAATAATAATAACTACTTCGCTGTCGCCAGGACAAAAATGGGCACATGAATATAATAGGATATACATTACTTTTAGGATAACTATACAATACTGTGTAATTCTAACATTATACATTTAATATATACTATACTAAAATAATTATGTTTTGTATTTCACAAAGTTATTATCTAAAATGGTTAACTGTTTTTACTTATTCACAGACGAAAGTTAAAGCTTCTTGGTTCATATTCATGGCAACAATTTTTAATGACAATTTGTTTATTAGTCATTATTCGAGCTGTTCTCTTTGACGAATGTCATGTATACATTCAAGTAAGCCATTAAAAATGAGTAAAGTTTCCATAACTATTATTTTAAAATTGATTATTTTAAATTTTTTTTTCTTGATTTTCCATTGAATCATATTTTCTTCCAGTCTATTTTTCAACATTTGTCATAAGTAAGATATAACTTAGAAATCTCGCAGTAAATGATCTGAGTTATGAGATTAAGAGGATTTACAGCCAGAACAATAAGAATATATTAAAGATAATTTTATTGTGATAGGTATCTTCATTTGTTAATGATGAAATTGCCATTTCGCAGGTTTTGTCAGGCTTAATCAGTTTCGCTATGCACGATACAGGCATACAAAAATTACTTTTACTTAATCAAATAATAATAACGATTATATTATTGCGTAATATTCATGTAATTCTTATTAATCATGTTCGCATATTTATTATGATTAAACCGATTAATAAATAGAGATTTTACAATTTTTATAATTACAGTATACCGGTATATTTTTTGTAAACTAATATTTACGTTATCAGTTATATACCAAATATTGTTATAATTTTTGATCTAAGGTTTTTTGTTGGAAATCCATGTAAACCCATTTCCAATTGCAGGAATATTCAAACCTTAAATATTTAAAATATTAATGTTTACCAAATTCTTATAATTTTCCCTAAGGAAATTAAACGGTTTCATAATAAAATTATAGCAATGGAGTTTCAAAATTAGCATTTTGAAAATAAGTATAGTTTTTAAATAACTTTTTTACTACAGTAAACTGCCGTGTACAAGACCCAGATATCAGACCCATGTACTAGACCCGGGCGTGAATCTTAAATTCTAAAATGACTGAATAATGTTTGATTTTAAATAACTAGACTACCCATTATAAATGAAAAATAAACATATTTTTTAAATTTTTCCTTCTAGTGGTACAACGTACTAGATTCGGGTCTAATATAGGTTTAATCTTGATGAAATGTAGGTGACTCAGGTCTTTTATACGGCAGTATGTTGAATTATAGGTGAAAAATAAATAAGATTTTCTGGTTCTAATTTTGAAACCCCGTTATTTGTTTTTAAAAAATGCCAAAGGTGAGCAGTAATGTAGATCTATTATAAAATCAATTTCACATTTTAAATTACATGTTCGTTTTTTAACTTGACGATGCGTACTAGGGAAAATCGTTATTATCATGATCCAACGTAAATTTTGTTGAACAAAAGTAAATAATTAAATGCATTTTGTGAATATATACTGAAGTAATGTATAAAGTGAAAAGTTCCATGGTAAATTTATTTAATGATTCATCTGATAAATGAATCAAATGGAATAGATAGAAAAAAAATTAAAAATAATTTCTATTCAGCAAAAACTTAAGTCCCAATTACTATCAGGCACTGAGATTCCTTATTGGATTTATTGTAGAATTATGAGATGGATTATAGTAAAAGGATTCTTGTAAAGTTATAAAAGAAACATTAGAATTAAATTAAAAGATCATCTAAAATTCATGTTGCTGTTTACAAAATTTTCTTTTTTTTTTTTTTTGCTTGGTCTCTAAAATTTTTAAAATTTATTTCCTAAAGTATCTTAATAAATCTTACTAAGAAATTTTGTCAATACTCTAAATTTAATCAAATATTTAATTCAAATAAATAAACTACTCAACATGTTTTTTTATTAATTTGGAATATTTCATAGTCCTCTAATGAAAATCATTGCTGATAACGCTCATCTACAGGCACATTTCTAATTGGTTTTTCATACGATCCATGTTGACACCAACCTTTATTTTCTTTATAAAAACTAAGATCAAAATAAAACATTGGTCCAAAAATTATATTATTACAAATTGTTTGATGTTGTGGTTTTGTACGGCTTAGAATAGAATTTTGGATAACCATTTCTTAATGAAAAAATAAAACACTGATCGCAAATTACTTATTTAAATGAATAAGGTCTCTCCCATCCAATAGAATTATATCCGTCAAGAATTTGATCAGTGCCTTTAACTTTTATAATTAAAACGACATTCTCTTTCTTATTACATAAATTCCAAAATGTGTCAAGAGTAAAGCCATCTCTGCTTCCACGAAGCAGTAATCTAAATTCATATGAATTGTTTCTCGTGGAATACAGTATGTAGTTGTTTTTTCATCAATCCATGAAGCGATTTCGGCTGCATGTTCTTCGTTTATAATTGTTGAAAATGGTCGTGTCAATCTCATTGGTAATATTGGTGTTAAAATAATACGAGGTGGAAAGATTATTGACGATATTGGTCGAGTTGGATCTGCGATCCTTTTCATTATATCTTTCCAAAGATTTTTTTCTAGAATTGGTTGGTATGTCATTACCAGATATTTGAAAGTAACGAATAAGGGGTAAACAATTTTGTAAAGTAGTTTTCAAAGCTTGAAAATTTTCAGGAGTCCTATCTTCAGGATCTGATGGTAAGCCTTGATTTTGGGCAATACCCATTTAATAACGCAATTCCAAAAATTTCCTTCTCCTATTTGTAGATCATCTCGTTAAAGAAGAGATATTAATGCATTTTCTTGAAGAGAAAGAAAGTCTTCAGAGTCAAAAACCTTATTTGGATATAATGATTGGTGCCATAATTCAAACTCAAGATGTAATAATGTAATAATTATTTATTACAAAATGTAGTAATTGTAATCACATTAGGGTAGCTGCGCGACATGCGATGCCGCACAGGACCAGTACGATCACGTGTGCTAGGTAAGGGAAAACTTGTCACCGGCTTTCAATTGCTGGTCTTAATCTATTTGATTTACCTGACTAATACAAATGTAATTGAAAAGCCTGATATTTGTTAAAGTGAATAGAATTTAAATGATTATGTTAATCATACATGTATTTTTTTCGAAATACACTATTAAAGGAAACAAATTTTTTTATTTGAACCTTTCACAATGAGTGAAAAAACTACACCCGATCAATTTATTAATACAACTGAATATAACTCCTCTCTAAGTTCAACATCTCAAGCCGAATTTGCATCAAGTACATTTAAAGAAATAAACTATGTTCCAAAACGATTGAAGAAGGATCCCTTCTGGGACGAGCTTGTTGAAACTGGTGACAAACGACATTGCAAGTATTGCTCAACATCTTATTCAATGGAAACGGGTCTCTCCACGATTAAGTCACATTTCAAACGCAATCATCCAGAAAGGTGGAATGAATGAATGATGCCATCACGGCAAATATTGAACCATACAGTATCGATATGATTTCACAAATAAATCAATATCTTTTTAAATGGATTATTACAGACCAGCAAGCGTTTTCTATTGTTGAAAAAAAGATTTTTAACTATTCATTAAAAAAACAACACCACGTTATCCTCTTCCATCAAGACAGTTTGTCTCACAAAGTATTTTAAAATTATTTACGAAAAACAACATGATCTTCGTTATTTTTTTAGTACGAATCAACAAAAATTTGCAATTACAACAGATGCGTGGACATCCTGTACTAACATTGGGTTTCTTGCTGTCACGCTTCACTGGATTGATGAATCCTGGACTATGAAACGAATTTTGTTAGATATGATACCACTTCATGAACGACACACTGGCAATTATATAAGTGAAAAAATTTTAGAAACAATATCGTTTTATAATATTGGCTCCCGTATTGTTTCTGCTACTACTGATAACGCATCCAATATGGATTTGAACACGTTCGCTGTGCAGCTCACGTGTTAAATATTGCAGTTTCGGAAGGCATGAAAATTGTTGTTAATTCAATTGTGAAATTAAGAAGCTTTGCAGGCTATATACGTAAATCTCAACCACTATTTGAAGAACTAAAAAGGATATTTCAAGCAAACGGGAAACCTTTTCTTGTACCTGACTTAGATGTGCCTACAAGATGGAATAGCACGTATGTCATGATTGAAAAAATGTAAAATGACCGATGATCTTGTAGAAGATAATCCAACTTTAAAAGATCGTTATCTAAATGATGACGAATGGAATGAAATTAGTGTAATTATTTGTATATATATTTAAAATTAATTTATAAAATTTAATCTACTTATCTTTAATTGGATAATTGTTACGTTACTCGAACCAATGGCTAGAACAACACCAATCTTATCTTCTTCGACCCATCCAACGATGGAAGATTTACATTTAATATTTCCAGCTATTTTAAAAATTTTATATGATGCATTAAGTAGTGAAATTCAAATAAAAAGTCAAATAGCACAGCAAATGTACAAAAAACAATGATTATTGGGCCATTCTCCAAAAATGTTGCAACGTATCTGTCGTGTTGGATCCAAGTATAAAACTATCAGCATTCGATAATGAAACAGCACCAATTATACGTGAAGTTTTGTATAGTGTTTATGCACAGTATTCGAATGAAGAAATTAGTTCCACTGTAAATACTAATGACTCAAGAAATTATTTTAGAAAGCATCGTAATGAAAACTCAAATAAAATAGTCGTGGTGTTCTTGAAGAATATTTGCACAAATGGTTCGAGACTATTTGGTTGTACAAGCCACAAGTGTCCCAAGTGAAGAAATGTTTTCCAAAGCAAAGAACACAATTACCCCATTACGCAATCGGCTCTCTGAGGAAAATGCTTGCGCAAGTCTTTGCTTAAAAACTTGGTATGAATCAGATATTATTGATTGCGTGGAAGGTCAATAATTTAAATAAATAATAGTTGCGATGAAATAAATTTTATATAATAATTTTCATGTATTAAATAAACATATGCAAAGTTTATGTATTTAATAAATAGTACTGTAGTAATAGCAAGCATTGCTTTAGATTAACAGGTTTAGCAAGCATAAACAGAGTTTGAGGCACGTGTGCTTCGAATCGGTGTTTAGCAGGTTTTCAAGCACAAACTGACCGGTTTAAACAGGATAACATCCAGTTGTAAGTGATGAGGTAATAGGAAATTTAGAGTATAGTTAGGTAAGTATGAGGTATTTTGTGCAAAGTATATATTGATAACGACAAGGTATATCGGAAACGTAACCTTGTTTATTCTGCGAACCCGAATTTCATTCTGGTTATATCGACACGCCCCCACACCTAACAATGCTCGAGCTTCTCTGACCTGTCGGATGACAGTCATGCAGGGGTAGGGCCGAGGTATGAGTTTTATGGCTTGTCGAGACGACAGCTATATACAGATGACACAGCACAGTCTGCTTTGCATGGCCTGTCGGGATGACAGTCAAGCGAAGCAAATGTAAATAAGTATAAAAAGTATAAAAGAACTGTACGATGCTAGGAAACTGCGTAAGCAGCTCGAGAAGCATGAGAAAGACCCGTATGTGTTTTCATCATTAAATTGCACCAGATATGAGAGACAAAACAATAAAAAAAAAATTAAAAATAAAAAAAATTCTGCTTGGTTTTTTTTTTATTAGACAATCCCGCGTGGGATCCGCACGTGACGCACGGGATTTTTGAAAAAACCGCGATTTGTCCATCTCTAACCATACCCTTCGCTTCACTTCAGTGAAACTCCGCACTTGGTATATAATTCTTATAACAACAACATTACAGATTCATGGAATCTGAAGCAGATCTTGTTGAAGGAATAAAACATCTATTGACATTTACCGAAGTATATTGTTTCGCTTTTGAATCATGAGATACAGGTATTGCTATAGATGTTGTAGAATTATTAAATGAATTGACAGATGAAGACGTAGATGCAGAAAATAATGAATATGTAATGAATTATTCATTGACTCTTTGGTAATATAAAGTTTAAACCAAATATTATGTGTTATATTTAATTGCGTCTAAATAAACATCTATTAAGCAAATATGTAAACATTTTCATGATAAACAAGGCATTTTCAATACATCAGGCATGCGTTATTTCACCTGTTTTGTTATTGTAGCAAAATAATATGATACTAAGAAAATATATATGTCAAATTAGGTGTAATTGAAAATTTACGTCATTTGACCCATCATTATCAGAAAAGCTAGTAAAAGACACCAGTGTATTATAATGGATACTGACATGAATTAAAGTTAGGACATTTAATTCTAATAGACAATATTGTAGTAAAATGCTAGGAATCTTATTACAAAATATTCGAGGTATGCAATAATTGTTTCTGTAGTTATTATTTTTCAACACTTTATACATGCTTTATTTATATTGCACAGCGAATAGGCTAAATTAGGGGAATTAAGTGGTGTAGATACATTGTTACGAGTTTTAAGCGTAAGCTCCAACAATTCATTACTTAAAATGTTGCACTTATTTATTGGTTCTAATGAATAGTTTTTAAAATAATTAGTAAAGATTCAAATGAGACTGAAATGATGGAAAAATTTTTTGACGCATTATGTTCAGCATAAGCAGAGCCTGAAATTAAAACGTGGGAGAAGGAGTCGAGTTAATGCAAATTATGAAGTAAGGATTAATGATTTCTTAAATTGCTCCTTTGATCTCAAAAAAATGACAACTAATTGTCTTAATATTAGGGAAAAAATGATGTTGAGAATGCGTCCTATTAAAATATTGGATTATGCGTTGTCTAATCCAGAGGGTGCTAATTGTTGCGAACGATTCATAAATATATTTGGATTAAAAATCCTCTTTTCTAATTTTATGTGTAAGACATTGATCGATAAATTGCCTTTGTTTTAAACGAAAAACATTATATTATTGAGACAAATATAAAATTGAACAAGGCTTAAAAAAATTTAAAAAAAGTTACAAATCTTTTTCGAAGCTGAAGAAGGTATTAATGTTATTGTGGCACGAATATTTGTGTTTTCTCTCTAAGGTATAATTAAGAATTTGCGTTTTTACTTTTTTACAGCATATAATTGGGATAATAGTATCACTATTAAAAAAAACCTAAGCGACATCGTTTAAGATTTATTTAACAAATTAATTGAAAATGATCTTGAAAAGGTTGATAGGCTGCTTGAAAGTTTCAGTAGTTGATAAGGAAATTGAAGAAGGGAAAAAAGTATGATATTACATTCTTTGTTGTCTTTGTCCATATTTTTAATATTGTTCAAACATATTGTTCTGCTAACACGTGCATGTCATTGTTATGGAATTAGAAGATGACGAGATTGATGATGAGATGTTAGACAAAATGTATATGAAAAGATTTAATGCAGGATTATTTACTTTGCAGCTGGATGATCTCACGATCGCATGGATTTATTACGAGGAACCCCATGGTTAGTTTATTATTAAAAAAGAATACAATCACCTAATACTAGTTTTAGAAACTAAAAATAATAATTGTAGCCAATATTACTAATTTTTATGAACGTATCATGCATTAAAAATGCTTACAAAGCAATGCTTTTTTTTTTGATATTAGAATTAAAGAACATGTACTGGCTAATGTGAAAACTATATTGGAAGGTAGGACTGATTTCCTTATTTTTTTTTTCTAACCTTTGTTTTTACTACAGTAGCACCGAAAAATTTTCACTAATCCGCATCGATGGGACATCGAAATAATAATGACACCTTACGTTAGAATTAAGGTTAAAAGGCGCTGCTTGTGCACTTTTTTTTAGAACATAGAAGGTAGTTTAGATGATATAGGTGATTTGATTGGTCAATAAATGTGAAAATTTGTCGGTGTTATAGGGGTATTTCAGTTTTATTCGCCTTTTTAGGATAAATCCTTGTATTCTAAATTTGGATGTTGTAATATGTTGTGTCACGGAATACTATATAAGCGATAATGACAAGCTAAGGCTGAAAATGTGGATAAGCAAATGATTTAAACTTTGATAGGTTCTCTGTAAATATATTTTTTGTTAATTGGATATCTGTGTTTGATTAAGAATGGGATCATCCGTTTCAGCATAAATAAGATAAAAAAAATTAACGTTATTTTGTATAAGTTTATTATTATGTACTGTACATTGTATATGTCTCGTGATTTAAACAATGACTGCATATTGCTACATAAAATTACTATAAAATTAAAAACGCCAAAACTTGATGCATTTATCTAAATAATTGAAGATTCGTAATCTGGTATTACGATGTTTTGAGTTATACTCCAGTTAATTTGACGATTATTCTTTGTGTTTGTTATGTCTTTGTATGCAATATATTTTAATTCAGTAAACAAAGGTGCTAATCTGTTCCATAACTGGTATCACCGATTGATAACAAAGGGATCTTGTGCACCTA
Organism: Gigaspora rosea; assembly: GCA_003550325.1. Classification (NCBI taxonomy): domain Eukaryota; kingdom Fungi; phylum Glomeromycota; class Glomeromycetes; order Diversisporales; family Gigasporaceae; genus Gigaspora; species Gigaspora rosea. The sequence continues at coordinate 234,722 of QKWP01000307.1, forward strand.
CCAAAATTCATTATTATAGAACGAAAGCTACGGATCATTTGTCTTTCTTTTAAATGTTATTAAAAGTCGTCATTAGAACGGACAGGTTTTGAAGAATTGAAGGAACATTTTTTGGTAGTTTGTAGGATCTAATACAAATTTGATAATAAACACATTCGAAAATAAGTCCATAGTATTTTGATATTATAAACTTCCAGAAACGTTCCTTCTTTCATTCATATAAAAGATTGATTCATTAGCTCTTTGCTTAATCTATAAAATTTTCACGCTGGCGTGCGCATTCATTTATAATCAAGATCATTTTCATCATTAAGATTTTTAGCGTGAAAGAAAAAAATTTTTTTAAAAGAAAAAAAATATGACCCTTATGGCCCATATCACGCCCACAACTTTAATTCTTGTCTTGCTCACATTGTTTTGCGCTATTGCCCAAGCTGATGTAAAGTTATATCAAGACTTTATTAGTGCAAATGCAACCAAGATTAGTAATTCGAGTTCAAAACCTGGATTTTATTATACTAACGAAAATTCAGAATTACAATTAATAACTAATGACGTAGATAATGTTATGGTTTGTAATTCTTTTTAAAATATAAAAAATTTAAAAATTTTTCAAACTTTTACTTAATAATTTTTTATTACATTTTTTTTTAGGGCATATTATACAATGTCTCAGACCCATGCTCATCTAATTGTCAACAATCTTTGCCTATCATTTCGGACGTTCTTAACAACTCAAGGATAGCAGTAATAAGTTTAAGCTCCAATTGTCCAATTAAACAACAGATCATTTCTGTACAAAATTGTGGCGCTATTGGAGCAATTATTTTTGGTGGTGAAAGTGATAATTCCTTTGAAAAAGATTCAATTACTATTAAAGTATTGGGAATCAACCCTAATATGGGAAATAAACTATTAACCACTATAAATGATACCATAAATCAAAGTTCTGGATCAGAATTAGTTCACGTAGTAATCATTCCTTTACAAAATAATCATACTAGCTCCTGGAAAATTGCTATCATTGTAATTGGCTCATTGCTAGCTGTTTCATTCTTACTCTCCAGTAAGTTTACACATATATATATTTTTATAACTCTTACTGTTAATGAGATACTTATTGTTTTTTAAATTTTTAGTTTTGATTCACTGCCGTTTATATCAACTAAGACGTCGTGAACGTAACATGATAATTGCACAGCAAGAAGCTAATATTAATGCTAAATTACAAATATTTACATTGGAAAAATCTCTTGTTAAAACTTTTCCTACTAAAATATTTCGAAATAAAGACAATAATACCAATCAATCTGATGACCCTTTTACATCCGTTGGTTCTTCTATTGCTTCATCATCAAAAGATACCAAAAAAAATAAAAATGATTATTCCAATGATGTATGTGCTATTTGTTTGGATGAATTCAATGATGGTGAAAAATTAAGGCAACTACCAAAGTGCTCTCACATCTATCATGTTGAATGTATTGGTGTGTATAATTTTCTCTTAATGATTACTATTTCAAATTACTTTTACCACATATATATTAATTTTTTTTATAATTGTAGATCGTTGGCTTACGACAAAGTCATCACTATGTCCTCTTTGTAAACAGGATGCTGCACCACAAGATGTAATTGATAAGAGAGAAAAGAGATTTGTTCAAGCTTTACAAATTCACTCAAATCTTGATTCAATTTATGACACATCCAGTAGACATAGCAGACACAGTAGATATAGCAGACACAGACGCCATAGTAGATCAAATTCTAATCCTTCCATTTTCTTGCGGATTCTTAATGTCTTTGGTCTTGGAAACTCTAACAATCACAATACTCGTTCTCACATGAGATCAGACAATGGAAATGTGATTGCTATCCAAGAACTTTCTCCAGCTGTCATTCGTTCGGATAATGTTTCTCGTATGGTATGAATTTAAGCTTGAAGAAAACTTTAAAATCCATGGTTATCAAACACATATAACAACAATCTTTATATATATTCTTGCATCATCAAAAATTTCATCTGAAGTTATTATGAATTCCCACTTTATCCGAAAACCCATATTTGTATATTGTAATTCATTTTTAGCATTTGCATCCATATAAGCACATATATAGATTATACATAGATTTTTACATAGTCAAAATCAAAGAGCATTTGTGTGTACATTGATGTAGTTTATATACATATTATGCATTTTTTTAAGTACTTACAATCAATCTGTGTCTTGATCTATAAAAAAAGCATGGGTTTTCACTTTCATTAACATATTCATTTTATTGTTATACATATATATATTCACCTACATTTTCTGCAGTTATATATAATTCTATCATTTTCATTCTTTCCTATACTATGACCTCCCCCCTCTTCTTTTTTACCCATTTTAATTTAAATAATTTGTTTACAAAATATCTTTCATTTCACCAAATTCTAAAAATCATTCTTTTATACATACATTTTTATTATCTACTTATATTTGTCTAACTATTAAAATCACAGCCATGCTTTTTACATTTAAAAAAATTCTGTCATGTTTATATTGAATCTAAAATGAATTCTTGCCAAATGTAATGTTCTTTATCAGTTATCCAATTTGTCACACAATATCAGGTGCAAATTTGGTTTATATAAAAGTTTAATAAAATACATATAAAATTACTATAAACTTTGAAGCAATAATGTTTTCAACCTATTTATTAAATTAAAATTAAATACATAATTATATAGAGGAAAAGAAGGAGAATAAAAAACCTTTCCTGCCAAATCACAGTTCTGCCATTTTTTGCACAAATTAAAAGTATAACTTTTCCAAAAACATATATTTGCTGATTTAAAATAATAAGTATATGTAAAAACATGCTCTAAATAATCTTACTTAGGAGTAGGTTACCTTGCAAATAAAGTGGGTTATCTATGTGCTAAAGTTAAATTTTAACTTTTCAATATAAACCTTTTTTTTATAAAGTAACCTACTTTGGGCTCTTAAGCAAAGTTGTTCAGCATGTAATATTACTTGTATTCAAGATCAAACCACATTTTCTTAGACCTTTTACTACCCTGTAAGTGAAAATAGGTTAAAGTTAGAAGACCTCAAACATAAGTAAAATTACATGCTAAAAACTTTACTTAGGAGCTCAAAGTAGATTACCTAATAAAAAAAGTTTTATATTGAAAAGTTAAACATTTTCTGTCTTCTAAGTAAAGTTGTTTAAAGTATGTTTTTACATATATTTATTATTTTAAAATTAGCAAATATATGTTTTTTGGTAAAGTTACATTTTTGATTTTGCAAAAATAGCAGAACTGTGACTTGGATGAAAAGATTTTTATTTTTCTTTTTTTGCTCTATATAATTATGAAATTTAATTTTAAATTAATATATACTGGTAGGTTGAGAAACATCATTGCTTCAAAGTTTATAATATTTTATATGTATTTTTTAAAATTTTATATACATGTGATTTACATGTGACAAATTAGATAACTGTTATCAAATGTAATTATAGGGTCTTCTATATATTGAATTAATTAAATTAATTATTATAAATATAAATAGGATATAAACTATCAAGTATGTATTAAATATAAATATCAAGTATTTAAAATATTTGCAATAAAAAATAAAAAATTATCTATATATTGAATGAATATTGGATACTGATATTAATCTTATATACAAAGATATTTTGAATATATTGTAAATATATTAGATATAGTTTAATAATCTTTATGTTTCTGATATTATCCTATATGCTCATAAAAAGAGTTGCTATAGAAAAATATTATAAGATAAAAGATTAATAGAAATAATATGTAAAATAAGACAATCAGGATTTAAAATAATATTATAAAAAAGTATATTAAAATTAAACTCTGATCTAAGTAGATTATATTAAAATTTGTAAGTCTTATTTTAAAATTAAACTCTGATCTAAGTAGATTATATAAAAATTTGTAAGTCTTATTTTAATAAAATAAGATGTATTTATTATCAAATAAGTAATATAAAAATCTTATTTATTTTTTAATTAAAATTCAAATATACTTATTTATATAATCATATTTATTATATACAGTATTATTTTTTTGTTAATTAATACTGCTTTATGCTTAACAAGCCTAAAGTTCAAATTAACAATATCAAATTAAACAAATATATTTTAAAAATAATTTAAGCAAATTTAATAAGTAATATAAAAAATAATTTAAGCAAATGTTTAGTAAGTAATATAAAAAAATTTAAAAGAAGATTTAGTAAGTAATATGAGGAATAATTTGAGCAAAGGTTCAATAAATAATTTGAGCTAAAATTCATAAATTATATAAAAAAAGAATCTGATTAAAGGTATAATAAGTAATTTGAGCAAAGGTTAATAAGTAATTTTTGAGCAAAGATTTAGTAATATTATTCATCTGTATTTGTTATTATTGAATAGTTTATTTATAATTCAACATATAGTTCGAACAACCTAGTCCCAACAAATGAAATTTTCTAGCGGCCAAATCTGAAATTTACATAATGCGGCCAAATTTGATATTTTATTATATGCGGCCAAATTTGAAATTTCATTATATGCGGCCAAATTTGATATATTCATTATATATGGCCAAATTTGATATTTTCATTATATATACAGCCAAATTGGCACATGCTCATTTACCAAATTACTTTAATTGATAGTCACGCCAGTTAATTAGAGATCGTTTGTAGTGTAACGTGATACAAATCACATGTAAAAATCACTATAGTGTGAATGTGGCGTGCATTCATATAAAAATATTTTTTGCTAAGTTAACGACACATGCCCACTAATTGAAAGTTGTAGAGCTCGTCGAGACGCATCTAAAGGTGGTTAGATCATCCAAATTGGCCCGGTGGATGGCAAGATATCGTTGAAAAACAATTGGACGACTATATAAAGTCTATGTAATTTACATAGAGATTTTATATAGTCGTCCAACCGTTTTTCAACGATATCTTGCCATCCACTGGGCCGATTTGGATGATCTAACCACCGTTAGATGTGTCTCGACGAGCTCTACAACTTTTAATAAGTGGGCATATATCGTTAACTTAGTAAAAAATATTATTATATGCATGCACGCCACATACACACTATAGTGATATATAGGGCGGCCAAATTTAGTATATATAAGGTGGCCAAATTTAGTATATATAGGGCGGCCAAATTTAGTATATATATGGCGGCCAAATTGCTTGCTTTTATAATATATATAGGGCGGCCAAATTTCATATTTAATTATAAAGATACTGCTATAACTTTTTTATAAATAGATTTAAACAAATTAAAAACCATGGAAGTGTTTAGCTTGTTTTGATTTAACATTTTAGGATAGTATTTTTTGATTACTATTTTTTTTGAAGAAGGATTAGCAATTTGAATGTCATCAATTTTATTTGTCGGGGCTAGGTTGTTTGCACTATAGTAAAAATAATAATAAAAAACTCTATTTATTTTCCAAATGAATTACTCATTTGTTAATTTTGAAACTTCTATTGCAGCATTGTAAAAGTACTATTTAAAAAACATACTTGTGTTCAACTTATTGAAACCCTCAAACTAATAAAATAATTTGGCATTTTTAATTTTTTTATTCTAAAATATTAATAGAAAGGAGTTTTTTTAAACATTTACTGTTGGCTCATGGCAAGTAAGTAAACCCTTTTTTTCTGCTTTTTTTTCTGAAAATATATTTAAAATTATATTAATTATCATATAAGCAATAGATGATGCTAAAAAAATATTCTTATAGTAGTTATTCTTTCTTTTCTCAATTTTTTGGCTAGTTTCTGTATATTTTTTCATATTTTGTTGCACCAGATGCCTCTCCCTCTGGTACAAATAGCAGTCTTTAATTATTTTTAGAAACTGGTTGCAATCTATGTTATATCTTCTAATATCTCTTTTAATTATTTTAAAAAAATTTTAAATAAACTTGGCCATAAACTCTACTCATAATTTAACTAGATATAGTTGCCTAAATTTTCAACTGCTTAATTAAATTATAATTCTGTTATAATAAATTTAAGCAAATCAATAATTAATAAATATAAAAATATCTAATATCTATATGAACAATAATATTAAAATATAAACATATAAATATATCTAATATATATATATAAGCCAGTAAGAAATAAAAGTAACCCAATATTTGTTATCAACTAAGTGATACAGGTAATTTATAATTACATACTTTTTATGCCTTTTTTGTTATTGGTAAAATTTTCTAGTTCCTTTTTTGCAGATTTTACTATTTTTTTCATTTGTTAAAATTGTTGTATTTGTTGTTATTGTTACTGCTATATTTGTTGTTGCTACTGCTGTTGTCATTGTATTGTTATTGTTGCTATTATTGCTGCTATTATTGTTACTGCTATTGCTGCTATTATTGCTGCCGTTGTTGCTGCTATTGCTATTGGGTATTACTAAATATGCCCTTTTTTTGTTTTTTTTTCATAATTAATTAGTTTTATTGCACAGATTTTTTATATATTTCTTAATATTTTTATTTCATCAACTACAAAAAAAAAGTCAAAGACATCAATTTATTCTACAAAAAAGTCAAAGCAATACAAAAAAAGCTTTTGTAAAATCACAAATTTATACTTGATATATAATTTAACAAAATTGTTATTTTTATTAAATAATTTTTTTGCAATATCATCTTTTTTTATTAGTTAGTTCTTGTAATGATGCAAATGATTTTTCACTATATTTACTTTTTTTTCTTAGTTATTGTAATAGTATAGAAAAACTACTATGGTGTAAGAAGCCTATACTAAACAATAAAATAGTATAACTTAAAACACATCAACTTTTTGTAGAGACAATATTTTTAAAAGTTATTGGCAAATTTGTAGAGCATATTATAGTGAACAAAGTTACTGGTCAGATTTTTAAAATATTGCCTTTATAAAAAGTTATAGCACTTTAAAGTTAGTTAAAATTGAAACACATAGTAATTATATATAAAATAATAGTAATCTTTAAAACACATCAACTTTTTATAGAAAAGGTTTTTCAAAAAAATATTTGGCAATTTTATTGAACTAATATTGCTCTACAAAGTTACTAGTCACTTTTTTAAAAAACTTCTTGTACAAAAAATTATAGTAATTTAAAAATTGAAACATATTGAGTATAGGCTTCTTGCACTATAAAAAGCTTAAATAACTCATGTTGTGAAGTATTAATAACTGTATTAGCTATAAAAACTTTGTATTTAAAGCAATATAGTAAGTGTTTTTATCTAAAAGAAAAAATAATAAGAGCAGTTTTTTTATTGATTATTTTTTTATTCCCTACTACATCTTCTATAATAACAAAATCTTCCACCCAAAAAGTCAATTCTATCTCTTAATCTGTAAAGGTTTGCAAGCAAATTTGTCTGCATAGTTACTATAAATATATTACTAATCTATTTTTTAATTATTTAAAATATTTAAATAAAATTTGGCATAATAATATTTGAAATTAAAGAATATATTTATGTAATATTGTATTTGTATTATAAGACAAATGTTTATATTACTTATAAGCTAAAAATATTAAATTTTAAAGAAATTTTTAACTAAAAAAATAATTTTAATATCTTGAGATTCTTAAATATTGGTTTTAAAAAATAGTTTCTAATACAATATTGTAGTTTATATAAAGAATTACAACTTTTATTATTGCACTTTAAGTAATTTACTTGCAAAAATTAAAACTTATACTTTTGATTACTTTATAATTACCAAGTTTGTCACACCCTATTTTGATGATTGTATAGAAGTGCAATTATAAAAAATAATTATTATGGTCACATAACCAAAGGCCAATAAGTAATATATTTGTGTATATTTAAAATACTATTAAAAAACTTCAAATGTTTGATAGTAAATAACTCTTAATCCAGTGGCCCAATTTGGATTAAACAACTACTAGAGTGTTAACTCAATGAAATGTTTCTAAAAAGTCCAAAATCATCTAAGATCATTAAGGATTTTTTGCTTAGATATTTAAATTTAATCAATTCTTAAACATGTAAAGAAATACAAATCTTAAACAATCTTATAAGCATGTGATTCAATTTTAACAATCTTGAGCTTATTAGAATTGTCACATTAAAACAAACATTTTGGTAGCTGTTTTACCCAAATTATTTGTCATCAAACCTTTAAGAATTTTTAATAGAATATTTTAAATAAACATAAATATGAATATTGCCAATCAAATTTTATAATCAATATTTAGTCAAAATTGGTGACTATAATGAGGGCCTATTATTAATAAAATTGATAAAAAAATCAAAATATTTTGGTAATAGTAATTATAAGTGATATGTGACTATAATAAGGTTTTTTACTATGTTTTAAGTTTGTGACAATATTGGGTGCTTATATAGAGGTATGACTTTATAGAGTATAGCTATAGAGAGATCAAAATATATTATAAGTAAATATTTTTTTTTATAGATAGAAATATATTAATTTAGAAAAATTTTAAAAAAAAATTCTATAGTAAAAATTTAAATATATATACTTTAAACTTTATTAACTAAAATTTTTTACTATATTTAAAAACTTTTTTTAAGTTAATAAAACAGATCTAAAATAAATATTTTATTTAGAAATATATAACTAAAATTAATATTTAAGATTGAATTTAAAAAATTTAAATTTATAAAAAAGATGCAGGCAAATTTGGCTACAAACCAATTTAAAGAATACTCTTAACAAAAAACTGCTATTATTAATTATTAAAAACCTGTTAGTACCAATATATTGCACTTCAGATCACAATGCTATCTCTATAAGAAGATTGGACTGAATTGGCATGGGTAGCATTGGTAGGCACAGGCATTGTAGCACAGGTCAAGCTCTGAATTTGTACAAGTATAGTACAGATTCTGTGGTGTATAGAACTGTATGCTTGTACCAATTGGACCATAAATAGCTTGGGTTTTGCAGCAGTTTACTAGTAGAAACTGCATGGAATTTGGCACAAGTAATGAATATAAATTATGTGCTACTACAATAATGATGTGGATTAACTATTAAAATATAAATTTACATAAGTAATTAATATAAGGTAAACAAGCTATATAAAACAAAATTTTGTAAAGAATTTTTTTTGTTAAGATATACAGAGAAGCTTCATTAGTTAAATCATGAGATATTGGTTTTTTTTGAAAAAATTCTTTACTAATTTGTTTTTTTTTATAAAATGAACAACACATAATACAAGCCAATATATATATATATAATATACACATACATGTTAGAGAAGTGCCGTTTATTATGTAATTTATTTTTATTAGAAGATCATACCCTCTCCCCCTTTATGATTTAATTAGCAGCCAATCATAATTTTTATATATAATATATAGACGTGATAAACTGCTAATCCTCCCCCTTGAAATACATAATAAACGGCACTTCCCTTATTTGAACTCTTTACTATAATAATCTTCATGCTATTTTTACTATGCTATTTCATAAATGTTTCTGTGTATGCCACAAGTTCTGTGCTATTTTGAGCACTCCCAACCCCAACCTGTGCTACAATCTGTGCATTTTTTCTTATAAAGTATAGGTTTATAAATTATCTTGTAGATTGAACTTTAGTCTCTTATTATATGCTACTGTCTTTGTTTAAAATTAAGCTACCTTTTTTGGCCAAAAAATTATATGAAAAATCATAAAGTAGCTTATTTTCGAAATATTGAGTTTTTTGAAAAAAATTAAAAACATACTAATAAAGTTGTTTAAACGTTACTAAATTTTTACTATAAGTGTATTTTGATGTGCTAAACAACTTTACTTAATCGAACTTTTGAAGTTTATATAGTAAAAAAAAGTTTTAAATATAGCAAATGCTAACAAATTTTTAAGATTTTTAAAAAAATCAGAGTAGCTTATTTTAGGTAATAGCTTATTTTTAGACATATACAGTATATATCTCTGGCCAGAGATATATAAAAAAGTTCTTTTTAAAATTCTATAAGTTTATAGAATTAATTTAAATTTTTATTAAATTTGATTAAATTTTTGATATTATTTCTGTTTAAAGTTTTAAAAAAATTTTATTATAAAAAATTTGCTTGATTTCTATTGACTCACCCACTACTTACCCCTATATTATATTACTTGAAATTTATTAATTAATCATAACTTCATGCACTAAGTAGAGTTTTTCAGACTAAAAAATATACCAAATTGGTACATTTTATTTTACATTGTTTAAAATTTAATAAAAAGATGCTTAATTTTAGTAATATTTATCAAAATTTAAATCAACTATTTTTGCTTCAAAATTTAAGATAACTAAGATAAAATATGCCAATTTGATGTAATTTTTAGTGTTGAACAAGTTTACTTAGTGCAAAAGATTACAATCAATTAGTAAAATTTCAAGCATCATAATATTGTTAATAATTTTATTAATAAAATTATACAAATTTCTATAATTCTCTAAATTTACTAATTCTTTCTAACTTTTGCAATAAGTAAATTTCTTCAATACCAAAAAATACATCATATTAGTATATTATATTGTATTTTTTTAAAAAATTTGAGGCAAAGATGCATAATTTTGAATTTTGATAAAAATTTCCAAAATTAAGTATCCCTTTCTTCAAAATTTTAAGAAATGTAAGAAAAAATATACTAATTTAAAGTATTTTTAATGCTAAACAAGTTTGCTTAGTATAATAAGTTATAATTAATAATAAGTACAATTTCAAGTAATAATATTTTTAATAATTTATTAAGACATTACAGATGAAGCAATAGTGATCCTGATGTCTGTTTGTTAATAAATTCTGAATCCTGATTGACTAGATCAGATGTATCATAAAAAAATCAAACCAATAAAACTGATCCTTATTGGCTTGGCTTCATTTTATATTTGTCCTTTGGACTTTAAATGGTTCCCATTTTCCTAGTAAAATTATACAAAATGCTATGATTCTTTAAATTTTACGAATTTATTCTTACTTCTCAATCTAAATTAACTTGTTCAGCATAAAGATAAACATATATGTATATTCAAACTCAAACTACAGTGGTTGCAAATTTCAGACCAGACTCAAACTTTCTAAAAGTTTGAAACACAAAAGTTTGAGTCTGGTCCGATGATCAAACCCAGACTCAAACTTAACAAAGTCCAGTCCGGTCTGGGTCTGTAGGAGATTCCTATTGTGTTATGTTTATCCCAACTATTGTGCCATGTTCTTTCTTACTATGTGCCAACTATCATGCTATGTTCTTACCATCATAATACAATACATTCTTTCTTATGATCTTGCAATATTCATTCTTACTATTATGCTAAGTTCATTCTTACTATCATGCTATGTTTGTTCTTACAATAACGCTATTTCGTTCTTACTATTGTGTTATATTCATTCTATTCATATTAGTATGCTAGCAAAAATACATTTTCATTTCTTTTCACTTGACAATATATATAAATTTACAATCTCTTTACTTTTTAAACAGCTTTGCGGGATTATTTGGGATTATTGAGGTTTGTTACTTTAATTATCTATTCATATACCATTTAGTAATAAAGTAAAACCCAGCCCGAATGCGTGCATAAAAAAGATGTGTGACAACCAATCAATTGCACGAACCTGTTCTAAAACCCTATTTCCAAATTTGGTATATTTCCGGACTGTACATACGTACGACGTAATACGAAAATTAACCATATGGTCTAGACGGAATGTTAATTGAAATATTCGGAGTTTGTTCATTTATCTTTGTGTCCGTTATTTTATCAGCACATAGTATATATGATTATTTTATAGATTTGTATCAAATAAATGGCCTATATTAAACGATACGATGTTTATGGAAAATGCGCATTTTGTAATCAAAACAACACCTCTCCAGCTTGGTGTCAAACGTGTGATCCACAGATTATAACTCAAGAATGGACAAGTGGCGATAAAGATATTGATAATTGCATAAAAGAATTTCAACTTAAAGCTATGAAATACGATAAGGCTATTGAATGGATTCCATTTAATAAACTAGCTAATCTACAGAAATTAAAGAGAGTGGATCCGAATCATTATTTATGGCGACGTGGTTGGATGGAATAAAAACAATTGATGGCAAAATTGGGAGTTACACACGATCACGCATACCATCTTGTGGTGTTGAAATCAAGTTATTGCATGGTTCACAATCGAGTACTTCAGATTTCATAAAAAAAGTAAGTACACTTAATTTCTTTATCACAAAGCTGCGAAACACCTATTAACTATACAGCCTATCTATATTACAAGTTTAAAAATTGCATGCACAAAAATTTTAAAATATATGGAATAACTCGTAATACAGAAATCAATCAATATATGATTGTATTTGACGAGTTTCATTATAAAAGAAATTCTTCTTATGGAAAATGTGTACATTGTAAACGATTTAACACGTCTCCAGCATGGTGTCAGGCATGTGGCCCACAAATAGCCTTCATGGATGGACAAGTGGAAATAAAGATATTGATTGTATTTGATGAGTTTGGGGCTACGAGAGATCGTAATAATGGAATATGTGCATACTGTAGGCGGTACAACACCTCAAAAGACGAGTGTCAATCATGTAGTCCTGTTCAGAAATTTATTTATTATCAAAAGTCTTCTGAGATGGGAAATCCTGATGGAATAAGTAATCTTGGCCTTTGCTATGAAAAGGGAATCGGCATCGGAAAGGATGAATATAAAGCATTTATTTATTATCAAAAATCTGCTGAAATGGGGAATCCCGATGGAACATTTAATCTTGGCTATTGCTATGAAAATGGAATTGGCGTTAAAAAAGATGAAGTTAATGCATTTTGTTATTATCAAAAGTCTGCTAATATGGGAAGTGCCTCTGGATTGAATCATCTCGGAAATTGTTATGAAAAGGGAATTGGAGTTGGAAAGGATGAATATAAAGCATTTAGTTATTATCAAAAATCTGCGGAAATAGGTGACTCTGAAGGAATGTATCAAGTTGGTTATTGCTATCAAGAAGGTGTTGGGACTGCAATTGATGAAGATAAGGCATTCATTCATTATCAAAAATCAGCTGAAATGGGATATTCTAATGGAGTATTTCAAGTTGGATATTGTTATCAAAATGGGATTGGTGTTGAGCCGAATGAACATAAAGCATTTATTTATTATAAAAAATCTGCAAACATGGGTAATGTTAGCGGAATAAATAATCTTGCTAAGTGTTATCGAAATGGAGTTGGAGTAACAAGAGATTTACAAAAAGCCAACTATTGGTACCAAAAAATGTAAAATTATTTCTAATTTTGTTATAATTGATTATGCATTTAAACCTTTTAATTAACATATATGTTAATATCAAATTAGAGAAAATACAAGTCAATCAGGTATATATATTATCATTCTATATATTAAGCTTTAAAATTTTTTGACTAACCGGGACTTTATGATCTAGCAACAAATGAATGGGTGCATGAAAATTCTGATATTGATGATGATTTAAAAAGAATAATTGTTGAAAATAAATATTCACTATCATGGATTCCTTATAATAACTTTTACAACATTAAAGAAATAGGAAAAGGTGGATTTTCAACAGTATTCTCTGCTAAATGGTTGGATCCAAGTCAAAATTTGTGGAGAAACGTTGCGCTTAAATTACTTCATAGATCAAAAGATTATAATCGTGAAGAATTTATAAAAGAGGTAATTATTATATGTTGTTTTTTTTTTTATTTTATTTTTAGATTCCTAACCATTTCATTATTTTAACAAAGTTAAAAGCCTACTGCGATATTGGTCTTGAAAATCCTACTTTTCTAAAATGTTATGGTATATCAAAAGATGCTGCTTCTAAAAATTATATTATTGTTATAGAATATGCACCAATGGGATCTTTAAAAGAAAACCTTAACTCCATAAAACAAATGAAATGGAAAGATAAATTAACTTTGTTACACAGTATTGCTTTTGATCTACAGATTATACATTCCAAAAACTATATTCATCGAGATTTACATAGTGGAAACGTATTACTAAATAATTTGACTAGTGCGTATATTGCAAATTTAGGACTTTTGATGCCAACAAATATAATGCTAGAGAAACAATCTGATAAATTTTATGGTGTTTTACCGTATGTAGCACCTGAAGTTTTAAGCAAAAATAAATACGCTATGGCATCAGATATTTATTCTTTTGGAATGATCATGTGGGAAGTTTTCTCAGGAAGACGTCTGTTTTCAGAAAGAGAATATATAACAAATCTTCAGTTTGATATTTGTAATGGATTACGACCAACTATTTCTAGTAATATGGCTCAATGCTATATTGATCTTATGAAAAAATGTTGGGATGATGATTTAAAAAAACGTCCATCAGCAGCTGATATTTGTGAAATTTTTGAAATATGGAAATATGATAAAACATATCAACTGCAATTTATTGAATCTGATGATAAAATGTCAGCAAATAAAGCTAAAACTACTCAAAACTTGTCCTTGAATAAAACTATTCAAAACGTGTCTTTGAATAAAACACATACTGGAGCAATTCATACTACCATTAGTAGTTTAACTAATTCTATTAAATATAAAGAACGTATTAACAGTCTACCAAGTCAAGGAAACACGATAAACCTCGAAGATATTAAGGAAAAATAATTTAACTGCTATAACCATATAAAAATATTATGTACAAATTTAGAGACCTCTTTGTATAATGTTATTTTGCCCAATTATGCAGTACGTGACATTTCCTTGGATTTTAGGAGGGATAGGAGTAATTGTTAAAGGGTTGTTAATAAACTATTTAGAAGCCATTAAGATTTGAAACCAAAAATCTGTGTAAAGTTTGTTGATCATGATCCACAAAATTAAAAAATTTCTCAATTTTAAAATTTGCTTACGAAATTGCTTTTCATTGCTTTAAAAAAGTTTCTTTTATAAATTTAATATAAATTTAATATAAATCTTATTAATTCTTCAAAATTAGTTTAATGCAGCCATTCTAGGCCGAATGATAAAACTGACACATATGATTTATTTGCAAAAGATTTACATTAATATAAATTCATAAAAGACAAGCAGCAACTTATATGGAATCTGCTAATTTATTGAAATAATATATGTGCATATTATACATAATTAAGATAAAAAAAACCTTAAATATAAATAAGGAAAAAATCTTAACAACGTATAACAATGCAAAAATTGCTAAAGAAATAAAATCAAAATATAACAAATTAATACAACCAATTTGGTGTTAAAATAAGCAGAATTAAATTTCATACTTACCTAGCGCTAGTAATTGATTTAGTAGTTAAATGATTACAGTTAATCCTCGAGATACGTACGTTGAAATATGCAGAATTAAACTTCACGCTTACCCTGGTAATTTATTTAATGAATGATTAAGATTAGTTAATTCTCTTGAACACAAAATTAAATGAAAGAAATTAAACTTATACTCACGCTAGTAATTGATTGAAAGATTAAATATAATTAATTTGCTTAAAAATACCAACAATAAGATAAAAAAATAAACTTCATACTCTGTTATATTAAAGTTTATGTTAATTTTTTTTGAAACATAAATGTAAAAGTGAGCCGAATTATAAATCCATACCTTATTAATTTATTGAACAATTAAATAATTGTAGTTAATTCTATTTTCTTGAAATACAAATGCAGAGTAAGAAATTAAATTTCATACTCACACTGATGATTGATTTGAAATTAAATTACCACAATTAACTTTATTGAAACATCAATGCTAAAATAGACAGAATCGAACTTGATACTTACTCTAGTAATTTATTAACGATTAAATGATAACAGTTAATTCACTTGTTAAGGCCAACTTTCAAATTAACAGAATTAAACCTCTTACTCACGCTGGTAATCTATTAAACAGATAATTACAACCAATTCTCTTAAAAATCAACATTAAAATGGACAAAATAAATTTTATACTCACGTGCTATTATTGAAAATTTGATTGGTTAATTTTCTTGAACCAAAAAAAACGAAAAGAATTAAACTTCATGCTCACCCTAAAAATTTATAGAATGATTAAATGGCTACGGTAATAATGCATTTCTTGAAACACCAACGGTTAAAATGACAAAACTAAACTTCATACTCACTCTAGTAATTTATTGATGATTACAGTTAATCATCTATTCTCTTGAAACACCAACGGCTAAAATGAACAAAACTAAACTTCATACTCACACTAGTAATTTATTGATGATTACAGTTAATCATCTATTCTCTTGAAACACCAACGGCTAAAATGAACAAAATTAAACTTCATACTCACTCTAGTAATTTATTGATGATTACAGTTAATCATCTATTCTCTTGAAACACCAACGGCTAAAATGAACAAAATTAAACTTCATACTCACTCTAGTAATTTATTGATGATTACAGTTAATCATCTATTCTCTTGAAACACCAACGGCTAAAATGAACAAAATTAAACTTCATACTCACTCTAGTAATTTATTGATGATTACAGTTAATCATCTATTCTCTTGAAACACCAACGGCTAAAATGAACAAAATTAAACTTCATACTCACTCTAGTAATTTATTGATGATTACAGTTAATCATCTATTCTCTTGAAACACCAACGGCTAAAATGAACAAAATTAAACTTCATACTCACTCTAGTAATTTATTGATGATTACAGTTAATCATCTATTCTCTTGAAACACCAACGGCTAAAATGAACAAAATTAAACTTCATACTCACTCTAGTAATTTATTGATGATTACAGTTAATCATCTATTCTCTTGAAACACCAACGGCTAAAATGAACAAAATTAAACTTCATACTCACTCTAGTAATTTATTGATGATTACAGTTAATCATCTATTCTCTTGAAACACCAACGGCTAAAATGAACAAAATTAAACTTCATACTCACTCTAGTAATTTATTGATGATTACAGTTAATCATCTATTCTCTTGAAACACCAACGGCTAAAATGAACAAAATTAAACTTCATACTCACTCTAGTAATTTATTGATGATTACAGTTAATCATCTATTCTCTTGAAACACCAACGGCTAAAATGAACAAAATTAAACTTCATACTCACTCTAGTAATTTATTGATGATTACAGTTAATCATCTATTCTCTTGAAACACCAACGGCTAAAATGAACAAAATTAAACTTCATACTCACTCTAGTAATTTATTGATGATTACAGTTAATCATCTATTCTCTTGAAACACCAACGGCTAAAATGAACAAAATTAAACTTCATACTCACTCTAGTAATTTATTGATGATTACAGTTAATCATCTATTCTCTTGAAACACCAACGGCTAAAATGAACAAAATTAAACTTCATACTCACTCTAGTAATTTATTGATGATTACAGTTAATCATCTATTCTCTTGAAACACCAACGGCTAAAATGAACAAAATTAAACTTCATACTCACTCTAGTAATTTATTGATGATTACAGTTAATCATCTATTCTCTTGAAACACCAACGGCTAAAATGAACAAAATTAAACTTCATACTCACTCTAGTAATTTATTGATGATTACAGTTAATCATCTATTCTCTTGAAACACCAACGGCTAAAATGAACAAAATTAAACTTCATACTCACTCTAGTAATTTATTGATGATTACAGTTAATCATCTATTCTCTTGAAACACCAACGGCTAAAATGAACAAAATTAAACTTCATACTCACTCTAGTAATTTATTGATGATTACAGTTAATCATCTATTCTCTTGAAACACCAACGGCTAAAATGAACAAAATTAAACTTCATACTCACTCTAGTAATTTATTGATGATTACAGTTAATCATCTATTCTCTTGAAACACCAACGGCTAAAATGAACAAAATTAAACTTCATACTCACTCTAGTAATTTATTGATGATTACAGTTAATCATCTATTCTCTTGAAACACCAACGGCTAAAATGAACAAAATTAAACTTCATACTCACTCTAGTAATTTATTGATGATTACAGTTAATCATCTATTCTCTTGAAACACCAACGGCTAAAATGAACAAAATTAAACTTCATACTCACTCTAGTAATTTATTGATGATTACAGTTAATCATCTATTCTCTTGAAACACCAACGGCTAAAATGAACAAAATTAAACTTCATACTCACTCTAGTAATTTATTGATGATTACAGTTAATCATCTATTCTCTTGAAACACCAACGGCTAAAATGAACAAAATTAAACTTCATACTCACTCTAGTAATTTATTGATGATTACAGTTAATCATCTATTCTCTTGAAACACCAACGGCTAAAATGAACAAAATTAAACTTCATACTCACTCTAGTAATTTATTGATGATTACAGTTAATCATCTATTCTCTTGAAACACCAACGGCTAAAATGAACAAAATTAAACTTCATACTCACTCTAGTAATTTATTGATGATTACAGTTAATCATCTATTCTCTTGAAACACCAACGGCTAAAATGAACAAAATTAAACTTCATACTCACTCTAGTAATTTATTGATGATTACAGTTAATCATCTATTCTCTTGAAACACCAACGGCTAAAATGAACAAAATTAAACTTCATACTCACTCTAGTAATTTATTGATGATTACAGTTAATCATCTATTCTCTTGAAACACCAACGGCTAAAATGAACAAAATTAAACTTCATACTCACTCTAGTAATTTATTGATGATTACAGTTAATCATCTATTCTCTTGAAACACCAACGGCTAAAATGAACAAAATTAAACTTCATACTCACTCTAGTAATTTATTGATGATTACAGTTAATCATCTATTCTCTTGAAACACCAACGGCTAAAATGAACAAAATTAAACTTCATACTCACTCTAGTAATTTATTGATGATTACAGTTAATCATCTATTCTCTTGAAACACCAACGGCTAAAATGAACAAAATTAAACTTCATACTCACTCTAGTAATTTATTGATGATTACAGTTAATCATCTATTCTCTTGAAACACCAACGGCTAAAATGAACAAAATTAAACTTCATACTCACACTAGTAATTTATTGATGATTACAGTTAATCATCTATTCTCTTGAAACACCAACGGCTAAAATGAACAAAATTAAACTTCATACTCACTCTAGTAATTTATTGATGATTACAGTTAATCATCTATTCTCTTGAAACACCAACGGCTAAAATGAACAAAATTAAACTTCATACTCACACTAGTAATTTATTGATGATTACAGTTAATCATCTATTCTCTTGAAACACCAACGGCTAAAATGAACAAAATTAAACTTCATACTCACTCTAGTAATTTATTGATGATTACAGTTAATCATCTATTCTCTTGAAACACCAACGGCTAAAATGAACAAAATTAAACTTCATACTCACACTAGTAATTTATTGATGATTACAGTTAATCATCTATTCTCTTGAAACACCAACGGCTAAAATGAACAAAATTAAACTTCATACTCACTCTAGTAATTTATTGATGATTACAGTTAATCATCTATTCTCTTGAAACACCAACGGCTAAAATGAACAAAATTAAACTTCATACTCACACTAGTAATTTATTGATGATTACAGTTAATCATCTATTCTCTTGAAACACCAACGGCTAAAATGAACAAAATTAAACTTCATACTCACTCTAGTAATTTATTGATGATTACAGTTAATCATCTATTCTCTTGAAACACCAACGGCTAAAATGAACAAAATTAAACTTCATACTCACACTAGTAATTTATTGATGATTACAGTTAATCATCTATTCTCTTGAAACACCAACGGCTAAAATGAACAAAATTAAACTTCATACTCACTCTAGTAATTTATTGATGATTACAGTTAATCATCTATTCTCTTGAAACACCAACGGCTAAAATGAACAAAATTAAACTTCATACTCACACTAGTAATTTATTGATGATTACAGTTAATCATCTATTCTCTTGAAACACCAACGGCTAAAATGAACAAAATTAAACTTCATACTCACACTAGTAATTTATTGATGATTACAGTTAATCATCTATTCTCTTGAAACACCAACGGCTAAAATGAACAAAATTAAACTTCATACTCACTCTAGTAATTTATTGATGATTACAGTTAATCATCTATTCTCTTGAAACACCAACGGCCAAAATGGACAAAATTAAACTTCATACTCACACTAGTAATTTATTGATGATTACAGTTAATCATTTATTCTCTTGAAACACCAACGGCTAAAATGAACAAAATTAAATTTTCATACTCACTCTAGTAATTTATTGATGATTACAGTTAATCATTTATTCTCTTGAAACATCAACGGCTAAAATGAACAAAGTTAAACTTCATACCCATGCTAGTAATTTATTGAACGGTTGAACGAATATGGTTTATCATCTATCCTTTTAAAACACTAACAAAAATGAATAGAATCGAATTTCATACTCACGCTAGTAATTTATTGAATGATTAAATAATTATGGTTAATTATCTATTTTCTTGAAACACAAATGGCTAAAATAAGCAGGATTAAACTTCATACTGACACTAATAATTTATTGACGATTACAGTTAATTATCTATTTGCTTGGCTAGAATGAGCAGAATTGAGTTTCATACTCACGCTAGTAATTTATTAAATAATTAAATAATCATGGTTAATCATCAATTCTCTTGAAACACCAACGGAAATAAATAGAATTGAACTTTATACTCACTCTAGTAATTTATTGAACATTTAAATGATTACGGTTAATAATGTATTCTCTTGAAACACGAATGGCTAAAATGAACAAAATTGAATTTCATACTCGTCCTGGAAATAACGATTAAATAATTGCATTTAATCATTTATTTCTCTCGAAATATTAACATATAAAATGAATAGAATTAAACTTCATACACACCCTAGTAATTTATTGAGTAATTAAGTGATTATGTTTAATTATCTATTCACTTGATTCTTTTAAACACCAATGATTAAATAAACAGAATCAAACTTCAAACTCACACTAATAATTGTTCGAAGCGGAGGACCTGTGCTTACGAAACTTCTGTCAACTAAAGTCATCCAGTGAAACACGTCTTCCAAAGATGATCTAGTGCGAAATTCCAATCAAAAGAAGTATAACTAAATTTAAAGGTCAAATGCCATATAGGATAATATTAAAAACTCACATTCAATGTCGGATAAGGAACAGCCATTGTTTTCTTATACGAATGCTGCACCCAACATTATCCATGGGATTGCAGAAATGGCCTATAATCAATATTTCAATTTGTTTAGAATAATCAAATAGTATTTTTAAAAAAAATTTAAACTCAAAAAAATTTAATATCCACCCCGACAACATGCAACAGATTTAGTGGTCGAATCTCAAAGAATTTAGATATAAAGCATTTCATTTTATACTTTTTAGCTTGGTAACCTTAATTACACCACATTGATTAATAAAGACTTTTATGGTTTAATTGTCATGCCTGAATTGTATTTAAAAGGAAACCCCTAAAAGAAGGAAAATGTCGCGGTTACGTAATCGCCGACCTGTTTCCTGGTTACACGATTGATTAGATAGTTTTTTATACGCT
Source organism: Gigaspora rosea (assembly GCA_003550325.1). Lineage (NCBI taxonomy): Eukaryota > Fungi > Glomeromycota > Glomeromycetes > Diversisporales > Gigasporaceae > Gigaspora > Gigaspora rosea. The sequence continues at coordinate 256,346 of QKWP01000307.1, forward strand.
TTATGAAATTTTGAGTAATAAAAACAGATAAATTAGTGCTTTCACTTCTCCTTATAACGTACTAGCATATAACCCGTGCCTCCAGCATGAAACCAATTTTTTTTAATTGATATGTAATACATTAGATCTAGCAAATCAAATTACAGAAGTTTACAAAGCAAAAGGAGCATAACGGACTTTCATTTTGATTGGATAATTTTTGTAGATCATTTCGTGATTTTACAAAATCTGATTGGTTAATAGATTTATCTATCTCTATATCATTTATTTTTGGGTCAGTTCGCTTTAACGTTTTTGATTGGCCATAACCGAAAAGTGCGATTTGTGTGTGGGAATTTTAGATTTTTAATAGTTACGACATTTCCGTTTAAACGTTTTTGATTGATCATATTCAGAAAACGCAACCAGAGTGCGAGAAAACTTTAATCAGTCTATGCCAGTTTATTAAATTTGTAATAATTACGACATTTGTCCCGTTTAAACGTTTTTGATTAGGCATCTTCAGAAAACGTGACCAGAGGGCGAGAAAAACTTTGATCGATTCAACTAAAATCAGGCCGTGGGAAAATTTAAATAGGACTAAGACGAATCTGTGACATTTCACGTTAATGTCAATAATTCGTAATTTGTCTATTAATATGAATTAATAACAAGTTGTCATTTTCTATTTTTTTAAAAAAAAAATCGATTTTTTCATTACTTTCACTTTAAATCTTTCAGATTTAAAAAATCGCTTCCGTTCGTTATGCACATTATTGTATCCTTGAAATTAAATTGAGATATGGATAATGTTAATAACATGCGTTAGTGATTCACATACTGTGTATCACCAGAATGGTAAGGTTTTATAACAATAAAGCTATAATGATTTAACACGAACTAACTCAACCTTAACTACATATTGTAATTATTAGAATAATGAGCAAGTTTTATATGAAATTCTTAACAGTAATATTGATAAAATCAGAAAATAATTTAGAAGGATATCGGAACATTTCAGGATTATTTTAATCAACAAATATGAGTGCATATGGGTTTGCATTACCTGCTGACCCATTTTTTCAAAATTTTTTTTTAATCTCAAATATGCCAATTCAATTTTTGACATTTATTTTTTTCTGTTATCCTTATGTGGTATTACCAGTAGAAACCTTAATTTCCCATAATTGTTCGATAAGACTGAAAAAAAGATGATTTTTCTCCTACCTTTCAACCAGCAAAATTAAAACTAGATAAGTGATGGAAAAAATATGACTGCTGATGATCCTTTGTTGTACGAAATGAAAAAAAGTTATTCTATTTATTTACAGTAATTATTTTTTAAAAAAAATCTGACTGACCGAATTGGAACATTTCAGGAACTTTCAAAGGTAAGATAATCTGATGAATTGATAACTAACAATAAAAACTATCTCACAGAGCCCAGGCATTGCCCTGGGAAATGGTTTCTGTTTTTTTATGACTCTAAAGCCTAAGGCCACACAAAGTCAATTATTCAGTTTGTATTACCCACTAACCCATTTTTCAAATTTTTTTTTTACTATAGATCACAAATATGCTAATTCAATTTTTGACATTTATTTTTTTCTGTTATCCTTATTCAGTATCACCAGATAGAAACCTTAATCTCCTGTAATTGTCCAATAAGACTGATGGAAAAAATATGACTGCTGACTCAATTTTTGATCCTTTGTTGTACAAAATGAAAACAAGGTTATTCTATTAATTTACAGTAATTTTTTTTTTAAAAAAAATCCAACTGACCAACTCTAGTTTTCAGATCCCATGTAATACAAAGCAAAAATCAACATTGTGTGGCCTAATGCAAACCAAAAAATCAACTTTTGTGGCCTTAACTACTGTATGTATTATATAAACAATAAATTATGTAATAGAATTCTTTACAGTAAATCATAAAAATTCAAACTCAACTTTAACCACATACTGGGTCACTGGAATAGTGAGTACATTTTGTAATTGTTTATTTTTGCATAGAAATCAGAATCCTAATACTAACTTGACTTTTAATACTATGTATACTTTGTTGGCAATAATAGCTCTGATGCAATTATTGAACCTTAACTACAAAATGCAGTCACTGAATAACAAAAAATACTGTAACAGAATTTTTTAATATATAGTAAAATTATGAAATTCTAATAATAACTCAATTTTAACTACAATAAATACTGATTAGTAAAATTCTATAAACAGAATTCTTTGCAATAAATCGCATAGTAGTTCCAATCCAACTTATTCAAATTTAATGACATACTGTATATACTATTTATATAATAAATTCTGTAATATATTTTTAACAAATATATGATTAAAAAAACTATATAAGATGGGTGGCACAAATGTGCCACCTATCGCACTAGTAATAAGAATGAGCTGAAATAAAATATTTTGCTAGATATTATAAATAAAAGATACAGGATATTAATTAAATAGAAAAATACATTTATTTAAATTTAAGAATTGCAATAATTTATTACAGTGTTATAGAATAGGTTTCTTGTTAGATACAGAGTAAAGCGGAGTTTTACAGTTTTACAGTTTTACAGTTTTACAGTTTTATAATTATTATCTTTATATTATTATATTATTATTTTATTACTCGCTTGAAAGATATATAAACCCTAGCTTTCTGACCTTCTACACATTAACTCTTTAGCTTAGACTCAGATTCCTCTTTTCCTCCCTCTAACACTTAAATAATTATATCTCTTGAATATTATTATCTAAATAAATAAAATATATCTTTACCAAATAAATATATACTGAACCGCTCTAGTAAAGTAATATTCCACTTCCACACCGCTTTATATCTTCTCTGACCCTTACAAGATCCCTGTTACTATGTGCTGTATTGCAAGTACTATATTAAAGGCTATAGTCGCTTGTAACATTTTGGTGCCTTCTGGCAGAAGTATTTAAAACAGCCAGAACACTAGAACCTCTTTTCCTCCATCTCTGCAATGATTTTCTTGGATACTCCTTCTCTTTTTCCCCTCTCTTCTAATTAAGTAATTGTTTTTGGTTTTTCTGTCAAATTGAAAGAGACTCTTTTAGAAGGGCATACTTGAAGCCTCTTGCATTTGTTGCACTAGCATTTTCCTGTTGAATTGAAAAAGATTTGTTCAGAAGGGCATACTTGAAGCCTCTGCTTTTGTAGCATTTTCTTTTGTTTTAGTATTTTTCATTAATTGTTAGTTAGTCTAGAATCAGATTAGAAACCCCTTACCTCTTAGTTAGTACATTAAAACCCTTACCTATTTCCTTACCTTTTTAGTTAAAAATTAGTTGTTATACTTTTAGGCCTCTTTATGAATAAAGTAAATAGAGCCTACCAAATTCATCAGCAACAAATTGAAACACACGACACTAACTATCCATCTGCTCTTGCTACCACCGTTCTCCAACTTAGTTACCCAGATTTATCTTGTACTATTTGCTATCCACCTTATAATTTTTATCGACATTTTTGCCGATTTTGGAATCAGTACCGGATACTTATCTTGCTGGCCGATATTCACAATATACTATTAACTTCTTTTTTATTTTAACTTACCCAAACAGCTATAATACTTGTAGAGCTGCTGCTCGTGATCTTATTTTCGGCTGTCGATACCATTATCCTTATTTGGACCCTAAAGAAGTTATCACAAATTTACTCTGACGATTCACTCAATATACTCTTGCCCCTACTTTACTAGCAGATTTTCTAGCAAATATCTTTGACCACCATATCGAAGGCCTCACTAATTCTACTCCTCCACTTGGCCGTATTATTGATACCCTTGATCACATTTCTCCTATAATTCAAACTACTACTGACAATCTTGAATTTAGTCTTACATCTACCTCTAGACCTGTACATACCTTACAACTAGAAGATTTAGATAACCAAGCAGGACCTTCCCATTCTACTCACTCTACTACCTTAGCACCTTACAACAAAAATACTACCCAAATACCTTTTTCACCTACCCTTCTATTTCCAACCTCTTCTCTTAGTAAAATTCCTTAGATAATCCCTTTCCTACGCAACATACTCCCTCTCCAAATTGAGTTGCTTGATTCATACAAAATCTTAACCTTGCTATATATTTTCAATGTATACCCAACCCACGACTACTTCTCCTCTATCTGTAGTTACTAAAGTCTATCCTGTAACCAGTTTTTCACCTAATAATACTCCTCTATACACCCCTCTACAATGACAACATCAAACTTTTAATCCTCAACTAGACATTGTTCAGCCCCAGATTATTGGAGCTTATCCTAACCAAGGAATTGTTGAACCAGAAATTCATCAAGAAATAAATTTAGCAGAAGAAAATTTAGAAAAAATAAATTTATACAGAATCTTCGATAACCTAGCAGAAATACAAGGAGAAATAAATTATCAAGAAGAACTAGAAGAAGAAGAAGAACATTCAGACCCTAATTCAGAAGAAACTGTGGAAAACGAAGAACCAGAACCAGAATTAAATATAGGAAATCAAGCTTTACAAGATGCTGCGCAAGCTATGACTGCCCTCACCAATGCTTTTGGACATGGTGGTGAGAAATCTCTAATCAAAATTGATTTTTATCGTGGTGATAGAACTCAGGACCCAGTTATCTGGATAGAAGAATTTGAACGAGCTGCCAAGGCTAACTATTGGAGACCTGCTTGCCAATTGGAATTGGCCTATATGAAGGACAATACCCAGGAATGGTTTTCTAGCCTTGCGAATGCCCCTACACATTTTCATCATATTCAGCATGGTCAAAATATTGATGGTACTAATGTCTATAGCTTTACTCACCTCTTCAAAGAAAAAATTACCACTACCAAGCAAAAGGCTGCTTGGCAAAAACAACTCTTTAAAATCAAACAAGGCACAGATACTGTTGATACTTATGTTAGTTATTTTAAGCTATTAAAAGGATGAGTAGACCTTCTCAATAACTTCCTAGCTACAGTTATAATCCAGTTCTTTATCCAAGGATTATAACACGAATATGCTATGAATGTCCAAGCTGTTGAACTTGCTAACTTGGCTGCTGCTATTACTGAGGCGCGTAAATGGGAAACAGGATGAATGATGGCCTCTGAACATAATCCTAATGATACTATCCAAGCCATTGAGCGCCTTACTGAACAAATTTCCAAGATAGTATAAATCTTGCTAAAAAACAAGCTGCTCCTCCTACTGTTACTCCTGCCTACTATACTGACCAAAGCAAGAACGGACCCCAATCCAATGCTGGAAATGCTACATGATATTATTATGAACAATGTCATACTCGATACCAGGACAACAGGAAGGACTATCAGGTATACCAATCTCAAGATAGAAGCAGTAATTACTTCTCTAGGGATAACTGATTCTATGACAGATCCAGATCCAGAAATAGAAGCCAATCCAGGGATAGAAATTATAACAGTTCTGGATATGACTAATCCAGAAGTCGAAGTCAGTCTTGTGATAGATACAGAGATAATTGAAGTTATCGCTCTTCTAATTGATCAAGATCTCGCAATCGATCATCTACTCCCTATCCTCGTGATGTTTATACCCTTAATACTGCCAATGATTATACTTATGAAGAATTTGAAGCTTTCTTGGCAATAAAACTATTAGAATTGCTCTCTCTAATTATTTGATTGAAGAATCCAAAACTCCTCAGACCCAGACATTTACCTACACCACTCCTGTCAAATGCAATATTAAACTAAATAGGAAGCCTTACAATATAGTAATTGACAGTAGTGCTGCTATCAGCATGATCTCTAGCCAAGTTGTAAAGGAACTTGGAATAAAAATAGAAGCACCTTCTTCCAGCCTTATTGTCTCAACTACTGGACTCTCTGTTCGACCTCTAGGCATAATTAAAAACTTACCTATTGAAATTGAAAGAATCACTATCCCATGGATATTGAAGTAATGAATACTACCTCTTACTCATTACTTTTACATATTGGCTGATTTGATTTTTGGGCCTTTTTTCAATAAACTGTTATACAAAAATTTGCCCCTAAGTGACGTTGAAAAACTAACAAACAAAGCACTTATTACAACTAACAAAAGAGCTTCTTTGATGTCTAGACAAATTAAAAAACCAATAAACTCAATAAAAGAGCTATGCTAAGCTGTAGAAAGATGAGCTTTTACCGTTTGTTGAAATATTCAGGTATTTTAGGAGAAGAACGATGGGTTTATGATGGGTTGGCAACTTCAAGGATAAACTCGGAAGCAGGTTTTTAAAAAACTGACTTTTTTAACACATATTTGATTTATAATTAAATATATAAGCACCATAATTTTCTAGGTATTTAATTTTAAACACAGGGTTAGTTAAAAAGGCCATTCTTATGAAAATTCGTACTGTAATAAATTTTAAGCACGAAATCTCTTTGATAATCCTCAATCATAATTGGTTGATTTTGGGTTGAAACAAGTTAGTCGATATGTGATAATGACTGTCACAGAAAGTAGACGCAGTTATAGTTGGAAAAACAAGCCTACACCGTCAGGTAGAATAAAAAGAGAATTCATGTACCTACTACCTATAAACATGATCAACCGTTGCCTGCCCAACCTACTATCACTGATAAAAAGGAACTAGAAGAGTTTGAACAGGAATATCTCCATCCAAAAGAAGCCTATATAGTAGAAATAGAATGTGACAATTGGACAACTATCACACATAGATCCAGACCCAGCGCCTCCTTCATTAAACAGAAATGTGGCTGCTGCTACTCCTATAACCACCTTTATGCTGACTGTCCTAACAATAAATATTACCGTTGTTATCGTTACAGACACCTTGCTGCATACTGCCCAAAGCAAGCCTCTAAGCGAAATATCTGCAAAACCTGCTCTCAACCTGGCCACCTATATAAAGACTGTCCTGATAATCTATATTATAAGTGTAGAGAATATGGACACATTGGAGCTAACTGCCCTCAAATAATCAAGATTCTTGAAAACCAAAAATATTAATATGGTTGTCAGCCTCAGGAAGTAAATGCCAAACGCCTATCTTATCATTCTCCTTTTAGGATTAACCATTGCTGCAAATGCAAGGTACCTAACAGACCAGAAGATATCTGGCCCTTGGAAAAAACTTCTTTTGTGTTATCCAAAAACTGACTCGGGATACTAATTTTGCCCAATAATCTTTTTTATAAAAAGATCAAAATTATGTTCTGAATGATAATTATTTTTGTTATTCTGAATCAAAAATCTTATCAAGATACTTTATCACAATATCATTGCATCATTTTTGTAATTCTTTAAATTTTTCATTTTGGCAACTTTTTTGATAAATAGTAGTAAGCAATAAGCTTTTGATTCAACGAGGTGAGTTTCAGGGTATTTTGCCAATTCTTTAAAAAGAAATTTATAAGCAATAAGTTCAAAAATAAATGAACTATCATTATTTTCGAGTAAGACTATTCCTCCATAGATATATTTGTTATGAAATTTTCATATTTTAGATTTATTCTTGTACCTTAATATAAACTTAAAAGCTATAATACAAAATAACTTACTTGTCAATAACTCCGAATTGTTAGCTAGTAATACTTTTTTTTTTTTTTTTTTTTTTTTTTTTTTTTTTTTTTTTTTTTTTTTTTTTTTTTTTTTTTTTTTTTTTTTTTTTTTTAACTTGGTAACCTGTCTGATTTTTATTAGCAAAATTACATAAAAGCTACATAATTTTATATACTAATAGTAATGATCGAACTAAGCCGACTGCCCGAATTGGTGCCCAACTTTGGCTACTTCACTGAAATGGTTTGCTCATACTCAAATGATGGTCTTCCCCATCAGTAAGAAGTATAGCACCGCCTGGCTTCAGAAACCAACCACAGGATCCATTCCACCTAAAAACTTCTTTTCTAAGCTTCTTATAAAGAAAAATAAAAAAGTGGAAAAGACTAAAGGGGGACAATACCTAAATGACTAACCAAAAAACCAACCAAAAATACAACTAAACGAAAAAAAATTAAAAAAAGAAAAACCAAAGAAAAAGCAAAGAAAGAATAGAAACTATAGATGCTAACATGTCTAGTATAAACAATAAAAATTATATAATACCACAAGACAAATGTCTATCAATGTATTATATGTAAAATATATGAAAAGAAAAAGACAAAACTAAAAAAAAAAGATAAGAAATTTTTCACGTGCCCTCCAGATCCAATTAAGTTATTCATTGTTTATTTGTATGTAGTGACCAAATTCACTTGTGACGGTACTGGTCCCAATTTGGATCATTCCTATTTGGAAGGAGTAAACACTGCTGATCTTTTGGAGGGAGTAAGCTAAGATTCCCCGAAAAAATTCAAAGGGAAGTAAGATGATACTTGAAAAAAATTTAAAGGAGAGGGTGTAGTTGGAAAAACTCAATTTTTTTGTTGTTCTCATTGTTTTTCCACAGAAAACTTCGTCGACGGAAGAAAACTTTAATCTCTACCAAAATTTCTTGTACAAGGGCTCTACCTTCTGCCAGTTATCTTGTAAATGCACACTTTTGGCTTGTATGTCGAATATATAAAGGAGTCCCCAGAAAGTTAGTTGACCTTTATAAAAACCATTTTCCTGTGTTATCCTACTATAAATTAACGCTCAACAAAAAACTTCTTGATTTTCTTTCATTGGTAATTTGGTTCAAGTGATCGTTGGAAAGAGTTCATCTTCTTGGCTAGTAATACTTTTAAAATCAAGTATTTTAATATTATTCTTATCTTTGCTGATCTTTGCTAATTCGTTACGAAAATATAAAGATATGTATCTTAAATTGATGAATGTACTCTGTGTTTGAAGATTTGTCAGCATTAATAACTATATTAAAATCTTCTTTGTCATCAAGAAGTTCAAAGTAATTAATTATTTTAAAGTTTTCAAAGAATTTTACTGCCGTATTAAATATGTACTGTATAAATCGAGTCAATTGAAAATGTTACAATTTATCGTATTAGTTTCGCACATTGGTTGTTGTTGTTGTCACTTGGTTTCTAACGGTATTGTTATAAATTATTTGGTAAATGGGATCATAAGATCGAAGTGTGCTTGATACACATGCCAATAATGATTACCGTGCGTGCTAAAAATTATGGTGTTTGGTCAACTATGCAACTATATGCGGAACTATATAAGAATTAATTTTTAAAGATTTTTTTGTGTTTTATAATCAGGATAATAATCAGGATAGTGGCGGGTTTATTTATATTTAATTTAATGGTAAAGAATTTCTTGAGAGCTTGTATTTTACTCAATTATCTTAGCTTAATTGATTTTTCAAAACCTTTATAATGAAGTTACGTTATAAAACCTCATTACTCTTATTGTTATACTCAAATTGATCTTATTCACCACTATAAAATCATTCATTGAAGTTGCATTTGTTAATTGTTACCTTTAACATCTCATTGACCTTAAAAACTATTATTGTTGTACTTGCATTACATAACCTTAAAATTTACATTATCGATGCCCTCCCTATATTGTTTCGTAAACTAACACTTTAAATTGATCGCATAATTAATCAGACTAAATTAAGTGATATCCTGACTCGAGTCCAAGTGATTCAAGACCTTACATAACTTACTTAATCCCACGATGAAAGGTTCCCGGGTTTACTATTATTATATTAATTGCTTGTTTGTTTTGTTACTCATACATGAAAATAAAGAAACTGGCATATATGTGCGTTGTAATTACTGATTGGATGTAAATAAATAATTTATGTCTCGTAAGTAATGGTGTTAACAAATATTTAACATAAAATTTGGTATGGATACACAAGCTCACTAATGTTACATTTCGTTACTAATTTTGATATGTTCTTTTATTATGCTGTGCAAAAGTTGATTTTTTGTTTTGCAATACAAAGATTTCAAATTTTGGGACGGATGAACAGATTTTTAATTTTTTTATTTTTTATTTTTTACTGCAAATAGAATAATGCCCACATTTAAGGTTATACGAGGTTAATTTTTCATATGCCAACTTTGTACTATCAAATTATAATAAAATTACCCCACTATCACGGCAGTCCTGTCCGTACCAAACTATTTGATTGGCTGAAACTTTTTTTATTTATTACAGTATTAAAAAATCGAATTGTTGTGATATTATAACATGGATTGCACATGCATACCTGTTTGAATCTGGATCCTTTGATCATCTGTTATTGAATATCATTAAAACATCATTTTCACATTGGTTCTAGAATTGTAATTTTTGTTCATAAGTATGCATTTTAACAATGATATTATTATACTTTATTTTATGCGTATTCATTTCAAATAAACTCTGCTTTTTAAAAAAATGAGATTTTTAATTACGTCAGATTAAATCATATATGCATGCATAATAGTTATTTTCACACAACTCTATTAATACACATTTTAACAGTAACGAAATTTGGTTGTTATTTTATTTTATATGCATTTATTTCAAATAAATTAGAAATATCTAAAAAATGAGATTTTTAATTTACATAAGACTAATTATTATATGCATGTATGATGTTATTTGCACATGACTCTATAAATATGCATTTTAATAATTACTGTACATTTTTACCAATCATTATTCTCGCCCAGATTTCATATTAAACACTCTCTTTTATTAGAGATTATGAAGATACAAATGGGAGTAGTGCACCACTCTATCACTTTTCTCTTTTACTACTATATACAGTGCTCATAACAACTCTATGTATACTGTGCTCGTACACGTGATATGTCATGTGATGAAGCAAAATTGAGGATCGCTAATGCTAAGGTATGGCCATCTTTTTTTTTTCATAGTGAGTCAAGCCCATGCATATGGTGCGGCACATTCTACTCATTATATACAACATCAAGTTTTATAACAGTGAGTTCAAGCCCATGCTATAGTGCGGCGCATTCAACTTGGTTCACATAACAACATCAACGAGTTCGAGCCCACGCTATGGTGCGCCGCATTCAACTCATTACACATGACAACAGGCAGGGCGCTAGGTGCTAGGTGCAATGAATGAGAGAGAGCGGGAGGGATGGGAGCCAGATCATAATGGGCACCGAAGAGAACAAGTGACAAGACAAGCGAAGAAAGAAAGCACTGAGATTCACCATTTACTCCCACATGTATCTTTATAATCTGCGTATCTATAATCTATCACATGCATCTATAATTTTCATTGCATGCAAATCATATGCTATTACTTTTCATATAAGTCTCAATTTCTATAAGCCACAAATCAGGTTATCCTCGCGATAATAACCCTAGCATGACTTCATCAATGCATAGGGCTATTTTGCACGTGTGAAAATGAGATGATATAAATAGTTCAGATCACATGTCATGAGAAATTTGATATCTAATTGATTTGAACCGGATACAAATTAAAGGCTAATTTACTTACTCCAGTTATCATCAATTTGTTTTTTAAAAAATCGACTTTCGTTCATAATGTGAACTTTGTACCTTTGATAATATTAGACAAGCTGAGATATGTAACATTGGTAACATGCGATAATGAGTTACGTCCCATGTATTGCCAGAATAGTAAGGTTTATAATAGTAAACTCATTATAGAAACTATAATAATCTCATTGTGAACTAATTCAACCCTAACTGATTATTAGAATAGTGGCAAGAATTTTTTACTAGAATATTAAGGTTTGTAACAGAATTTTTTACAATAATACATAATAAAAAACTTTAGTGATTTTAATGCAAACAAGTTTAACCTTAACCACTTACTATGATTATTAGGATAGTAAGCAAATTCTGTAAGAGAATTTTTAAGGTAATTCATGGTAGAAATCACAATAATATTAATGAAATTCAATCTTAACTATGCATTGAGTGTTAAAGAGGTTTGTAATAATTTTTTATAGTAATTTATGATAATTCTGCTACAGATACAATTTTGTTACCAATATAATGGTAAGTTTTATAGAAAATTTTTTGTTAACATGTGATAATAATCCAATAATTTCAATGCAAACTAACAACCTTTAATTACATATTAGGCTATGTAAAGTTAATTATTCGTTTTGCACAACATGATGTTTCTAAATTCCAGTCGGTGGGTTAGATTTTTTTGTAAATTAATTAGCTCATATTCACATATAAGGTCACACAAAGTAAATTTTTCAATTTGGATTTTTTTTTTTTAAATCTATAAAGTAATTCCAGAAAATTGTCACCATCGGGCGATGCCGGAGAAAAAATTAAATTGCAAAAACAGAATAATTGGCACAATTGGAATTTAAAAAAAAATTTTTTTTGAAAAATTAAGTCAGCATGTTATACAAAACAAAAAATTAACTTTGCGTGGCCTTATACATCAAGTAAGTTCGTATAACAAATGTATTTTATAACAATTCATGATAGAAATCATGATAACTTCGTTACAACTAACTCACCTTAGTAATTCACGATAAAATCGCTTATTTAATCCAAATACAAACAAACTCGACCTTATTCACATGCCGTATGTCACTTGAATAGCGATTTCTAGAACTTATGATAATTTTAATGCAAGCTAACAACTTTAACCGACGTACTACGTGGACTAATTGTATGTTTTGTAGAATTTTTTTTTTTTAGCAACTAATGAGATCACTATGATAATACCAAGCGCAGTCTTTTTTTGAGGTGCCTTCTATCATTTTAAGAAATCTCTAAAGAGGCGCCGGTGGCGCCCCCATAAACTCTTGTACACATGTAAACTAAGATGTACATAATTTATTAATTAGTATTAATAAACTGTTAAACATTTCATTTTTTAAAACTTCAATATGATCTATTAATTCTTCCGTTCCTGGTTTTGCGTGACAACGTCGCGCAGCTACCTTATGATGTAACGTACTGGGTGAACACATCGACAAATAGCTGCTCTTCTCATCTTTTGAACGTTCATGGGATAACTGAAAACCATGTTAATTTTACAAAATCGATTATACCTCATGATGAGTCATGCCAGCTTCAATTATGCCAATATCTTACTCACGCCACTTACCATTCTAAACCCAGCTTTAGAAAGTTTATAACTGAATTGGATCCAAGGTTTCAATTCTCATGTATCAAATTCATAAAAAAACTTGCACATATTGTTATAATAATTCTTTGAAGTTAATTATGGAAAAAGTAAAAAATAATTCAACTTCTGTATCAAATTAACATGTGACTTTTGGACTCGAAACAATCGGCAAGGGTTCTTGGGCATAACGTGTTCATACATAGATCATGACTTTCAACTTCATGAGTTCATGATTTCTATTGAGCATATCCGTCATCCTCATACAGCTGAAACCATTAGTGATACCATTCTTGCATTATTAGATGAATGGGAATTGCGTGATAAGGCTCTTATGATAACTACTGATAATGGTAGGAACATGCAAAAAGCTATTAAAGACTTGAATTATGTAGCAGAAAAGATAAATAATTTATAATAAAAATGATCATATAAATAAGTGTATTCGAATTTTTTAAAAAATAAATAACGCTTTATTTTATCAAAATAAGATTTACGAATTTTAATAAATTCTGCTTATCACTTTTTAATTTTTAATATTTTTATAAGGATATTTCAACACCCGATATTTGTCTTATTTGCATATGATTTTTATTAATCTTTTATTTTCCGATATTTACCAATAGCAACCCTTTATAATGAGCTTAGTAAATGCATATAGAATAATATAAATGTCATAAAACTACATCCGATATTTACCTAATATATATATAAATATCTTTGTATATAAGATAAATATCGGTACCCACATTCATCCTATATATATTTTTTATTTTATTGCAAAATATTTTAAACACTCTAGATCTATCCTATATATATTTAATATATACTTGATATTTTATATCCCGATATTTATGCATTTGACCTGTGAGAGGCTTATACAAGCAAAACGCGCAGTCGCTGCGAGCATATTAAAAACAATTTAGGTAGAAGTAAAGAGTTTAATGCAATACGAATCAATAGAGACTTAAATGGCGCCCAGAAAAATTTTCTTCGGCTCTGCTTAATGAGGCCATAGTTAACAATCATAGCTGTGCTAATTGATTTCCAATGGTGAATCTTTTTTTATTAATTGCAGCTAATCTATTTAATTAATCCGATTTTTGTTTTATGTCATATATATTAATTGGTTAACTTTTTATGAATTTATACTAATTAATTTAATCAATCCGATATATGGAAGACCCTATAATTACATTTCATAACAAACATTACATTTAGCAAGAACTCATTTTAGATTCAATATAAACATGACAGAATTTTTTTTTAAATGTAAGAAGCATGACTGTGATTTTAATGGTTAGACAAATATAAGTAGATAATAAAAATGTATGTATAAAAGAATGGTTTTTAGAATTTGGGGAAATGAAAGATATTTTGTAAACAAATTATTTAAATTAAAAAAGATGAGGGGGAGGTCATAGTATAGGAAAGAATGAAAATGATGGAATTATATATAACTGCAGAAATGTAGGTGAATATATATATGTATAACAATAAAATGAATATGTTAATGAAAGTGAAAACCCAGGCTTTTTTTATAGATCAAGACACAGATTGATTGTAAATACTTAAAAAAATGCGTAATATTTATATAAACTACATCAATGTACACACAATGCTCTTTGTTTTTGACTATGCAAAAATCTATGTATAATCTATATATGTGCTTATATGAATGCAGATGCTAAAATGAATTACAATATACAAATATGGTTTTCAGATAAAGTGGGAATTCATAATAATTTAGATGAAATATTGATGATGCAAGAATTTATATATATAAAGATTGTTGTTATATGTGTTTGATAACCATGGATCTTAAAGTTCTCTTCAAGCTTAAAATTCATACCATACGAGAAACATTATCTGAACAATGACAGCTGGAGAAAGTTCTTGGATTGCCATCACATTTCCATTGTCTGATCTCATGTGAGAACGAGTATTGCGATTGATAGAGTTTCCAAGACCAAAGACATTAAGAATCCGCAAGAAAATAGAAGAATTAGAATTTGATCTACTATGGCGTCTGTGTCTGCTATATCTACTGTGTCTGCTGTGTCTACTGGATGTGTCATAAATTGAATCAAGATTTGAGTGAATTTGTAAAGCTTGGACATATCTCTTTTCTCTCTTATCAATTACATCTTGTGGTGCAGCATCCTGTTTACAAAGAGGACATAATGATGACTTTGTTGTAAGCCAACGATCTACAATTATAAAAAAAATTAATATATATAACTTATATGGTAAAAGTTATTTGAAATAATAATCTTTAAGAGAATATTATACACACCAATGCATTCAATATGATAGATGTGAGAGCACTTTGGTAGTTGTCTCAATTTTTCACCATCATGGAATTCATCCAAACAAATAGCACATACATCATTGGAATAATCATCTTTATTTTTTTTGGCATCTTTTGATGATGAAGCAATGGAAGAGCCAACAGATGTAAAAGGGTCATCAGATTGATTAGTATTATTATCTTGTCTTCGAAATATTTTAATAGGAAAAGTTTTAACAAGAGATTTTTCCAATGTAAATATTTGTAATTTAGCATTAATATTAGCTTCTTGCTGTGCAATTATCATGCTACGTTCACGACGTCTTAGTTGATATAATCGGCAGTGAATCAAAACTAAAAATTTAAAAAATAATAAGTATCTCATTAATAGTAAGAGTTATAAAAATATATATATATGTAAACTTACTGGAGAGTAAGAATGAAACTACTAGCAATGAGCCAATTACAATAATAGCAATTTTCCAAGAGCTAGTATGATTATTTTGTGAAGGAATGATTACTACGTGAACTAATTCTGATCCAGAACTTTGATTTATGGTATCATTTATAGTGGTTAATAGTTTATTTCCCATATTAGGGTTGATTCCCAATACTTTAATAGTAATTGAATCTTTTTCAAAGAAATTATCACTTTCACCACCAAAAATAATTGCTCCAATAGCGCCACAATTTTGTACAGAAATGATTTGTTGAATAGTTGGACAATTGGAGCTTAAACTTATTACTGCTATCCTTGAGTTGTTAAGAACGTCCGAAATGACAGGCAAAGATTGTTGACAATTAGATGAGCATGGGTCTGAGACATTGTATAATATGCCCTAAAAAAAATGTAATATAAATTATTAAGTAAAAGTTTGAAAAATTTTTAAATTGCTCCCTTTAAAGAATTACGAACCATGACATTATCTACGTCATTAGTTATTAATTGTAATCCTGAATTTTCGTTAGTATAATAAAATCCAGGTTTTGAACTCGAATTACTAATCTTGGTTGCATTTGCACTAATAAAGTCTTGATATAACTTTACATCAGCTTGGGCAATAGCGCAAAACAATGTGAGTAAGACAAGAATTAAAGCTATGGGCGTGATATGGGCCATAAGGGTCATATATTTTTTTTCAAAAAAAAAATTCTTTCACGCTAAAAATCTTATATATGAAAATGATCTTGATTATAAATGAATGCGCACGCCAGCGTGAAAATTTTACAGATTAAACAAAGAGCTAATGAATCAGTCTTTTATATGAATGAAAGAAGGAACGTTTCTGGAAGTTTATAATATCAAAATACTATGGACTTATTTTCTAATGTGTTTATTATCAAATTTGTATTAGATCTTACAAACTACCAAAAAATGTTCCTTCAATTCTTCAAAACCGTTCCGTTCTAATGACGACTTTTAATAACATATAAAAGAAAGACAAATGATCCATAGCTTTCGTTCTATAATAACGAATTTTGGTAGGTACACAAGATCCCTTTGTTATCAATCGGTGACACCATTTATGGAACAGATTAGCATCTTTGTTTACTGAATTGCATACAAAGACATAACAAACACAAAGAATAATCGTAGAGTATAACTCAAAACATCGTAATACCAGATTACGAATCTTCAATTATTTAGATAAATGCATCAAATTTTGGCGTTTTTCATTTTATAGTAATTTATGTAGCGATATGCAGTCATTGCTTAAATCACGAGACATATACAATACATAAACTTATACAAAATAACGTTATATTTTTTTATCATAATTATGCTGAAACGGATGATCCCATTCTTAATCTAACACAGATATCCAATTAACAAAAAAATATATTTACAGAGAACCTATCAAAGTTTCAATCATTTCTTATCCAAATTTTAGCCTTAGCTTGGTCATTATCGCCCATGTTTTTATAGTATTCCGTTACACAAAGAAGGTTAGCATATTACAACATCCAAATTTAGAATACAAGAATTTATTCCCTAAAAAGCTAATAAAACCGAAATACCCGACAACACCGACAATTTTCACATTTATTGACCAATCAAATCACCAGACAAAATTATGTTTTTTTTCTAAACTACCTTCCATATTCTAAAAAAAAATGTCACAAGCAACGCCTTTTAACTTTAATTCTAACGTAAAGTGTCATTACTTTATCTGATTATTTCGATGTCGGATTAGTGAAAATTTGTTGGTGCTGCTGTAGTAAAAACAAGGTTAGAAAAAATAAGGAAATTAGTCCCACCTTCCAATATAGTTTCACATTAGCCAGGCTCCGTTCAAAAGTATTCTTTAATCTAATATCAAAAAAAAAAAAAAAATAGCTTTGCTTCGTAGCATTTTTTAATGCATGGTTACATCCATAAAAATTATCATATTGACCTACAATTATTATTTTAGTTTCTAAAACTAGTATTAGTTGGTTGCATTCTTTTTTAATAATAAACTAACCCATGGGTTCCTCGTAACAAATCCATGTGATCGTGAGATCAACTAGCTGCAAAGTAAATAATCCCGCATTTAAGCTTTTCATATACATTTCGCCTAACATCTCATCATTAATCTCGTCATCTTCTAATTCCTTAACAATGACATGCACGTGTTAGCAGAACAATATATTTGAACAATACTAAAAATATGGACAAAGACAACAAAGAAAGTAATACAATACTTTTTTCTTTTCTTCAATTTCCTTATCAACTTTGAGTTCATAGGCTTCTCCCATTTCAAGCAGCCTATCAACTTTTTCAAGATAATATTCATAAATTTGTCAAATAACCTTAAACGATGTTCGCTGTTTTGTGGTAGGTTTTTAATAGTGATACTATTATCCCAATTATATGTTCTAAAAAAGTAAAAACGCATTACCTCTTAGAAAACGCAAATATTCATACCACAATAACATTAATACCTTCTTCTTCTTCAGCTTTGAAAAAGTTTGAAACTTTTTTTTTAAGCCCTGTTCAATTTTATATTTGTCTCAATGATATTATATTTTTCGTTTAAAACAAAGGCAATTTATCTATCATTACCTTACGCATAAAATTAGAAAAGAGGGTTTTGAATCCGAATATATCTACGAAACGTTCACAACATTTAACACCCTCTAGATTAGACAACGCAACGCATAATCCAATATTTTCATAGGACGTATTCTCGACATCATTTTTTCCCTAATATTAAGACAATTGGTTGTCATTTTTTTGAGATCAAAGGAACAACCTAGGAAATCATTAATCCATACTTCATCATAATTAGCATTAACTCGACTCCTTCTCCCTCAAGAAACAACGTTTTAATTTCAGGCTCTGCTTATGCTGAACATAATGCGTCGAAAAAAATTTCCATCATTTCAGTCTCATCTGCATCTTTAGGATCTTTTCGATTATAGGCCTAATCATTTTAAAAACTATTCATTAGAACCAATAATTAAGTACAACATTTTAAGCAATGAATTGTTGGAGCTTATGTTTAAAACTTGTAACAATGTATCTACACCTCTTAATTCCCCTAATTTTACCTATTTGCTGTGTAATATAAACAAATCATGTAGTAAATTGTTGAAAATAATAACTACAGGAACAATTATTGCATGCCGCAACTATTTTGTAATAATAATGATAGTATTTCAATACAATATTATTGTATTTCACTACAATATTATTTATTAGAATCAAATGCCTAACTTTAATTCATGTCAGTATCCATTGTAATATACAGGTGTCTTTTCAAGTTTTTTCTGATAATGATGGGTCAAATAACGTAAAATTTTCATTTACACCTAATTCGACATATATATTTTCTTAGCATCATAATTATTTTGTTGCCAATAACTGAACAGGTGATGTTAATTAAAATAACGCATACCCAATGTATTAAAATGGCTTGTTTATCATTTGATCCATCCTCGTTTAACCTACTAAGATTTTGAATAAGAAGTTCCAAGACTTGGTTTTCAAGCTTTATAATAATCAAAATATGCTTAATAGATGTTTATTTAGACACAATTAAAATATAACACATAATATTTGGTTTAAACTTTATATTACCAAAGAGTAATGAAACCTTTCATTGCATCTTCTTCATTTTCTGCAACTACATCTTCATCTGTCAATTTATTTAATAATTCTACAATATCTATAGCAATATCTGTATTCTCATGACTCAAAAGCGAAACAATAGATGGTACGGCGCCCATTTGAACAACTTTATAATATAAGTCTGGTACTTCAGTAAATGTCAATAGATGTTTTATTCCTTCATCAATATCTGCTTCAGATTCCATGAATCTGTAATGTTGCTGTTATAAGAATTATAAAATAAAATCGACAAGAATACTATACCAGGAGTAGAGTTTCACGGAGGTGAAGCGATTGGTATATTTTACATAGGAACCGCATAAAAATTCCGCAGACACGAGATTTTAAACCAATCACGGAACAGGATCAGGTATAACATGGAAACGAAACAAAACAAACGGCTTTTTCAAAATTCGTTTATAACGCAAAATTTGGCTTACAAACCCACCTTCTGCGTCTTAACAAAAAAAATTCCATATAGTTCTTTTTAGGGTTAATTCATAGTTCTTTTTAGGGTTTATTCATAATTCTTTTTAGAGTTAATTTATAGGTAATTTTGAGTTAATTTATAGCTTATGTTAAGGTTAATTCATAGATTATTTTATTACCCTAATATCGAAATTAAACTTTTAATCGAAAAATGCAATGACGATCTGCGATTTATTTTGGCCAATAGAATTTTAGCGCATTCATCGCGTGTCTGCAGTATACACGTGATATTACTGAGTATCCTATGATTAATTTAATACGCCACCCAATAAAATCCAAGAGTTTGTAGCAGGTAGCTGTCTGTAAACCAGTGTTGGAAATCTAGTTTGAAATTTATGTTCTTATGAGAACATATTTATTTAATTTATGTTCTCAAAAATTTTTTTCTTTTTCTCACTCTCTCACTCTCCAACTCTTTTACTCTCTCACTCACTCTCTTTTTCTTTCGCACGCACACTCTTTTTCTCACTCTCTCTCACTCTTTCTCACTCTTTTTCACTCTTACTCACTCTCTTTCTTTTTTTCTTCTCTTATTTCTCTCACCCATTCTCTTTCTCATACTTATACTTTTATACTTATTTTAGATAGTTTGATCTAGGTTTGTATATTTGGTTTTAAGTAAGCTATTAACATCTCATAAATATTTAAATATAGTCATACCTAAGTTATATCACTCCTTTTTCAGTACATTTTTTGGAAATATACTGTAGATTCCCAAAATAAGCTACCTCCTAGGTTTTGACCAAAAAATCTAAAACCTTGTTTCACCCAAAAATAAGCTATCTTACTTTTTTCAAACCAAAACAATAATAAAATTTTTTGTTCTGAAAATCAGCTACTCCCTTTTGTCGTTGCTCAAATATCCATAGATTTTAAATAGAAAAACAAATAATAGGTCACACTAGTGCATATATGCAATAGTGATAATAATTGATTATTTTATTCCCACTATCGCATATATATACATACTTACCTCCTAAAACCTATCTATCACCCACTCTTCCACCATAAAATATCTATCTGTTCCACTATTTTCTTATCTTTAAAAGAGTCTTTTGCCCTACCTTTCTATCCAAAAAGAACCATTTTCTACCTATACACCTATTATCTACCAAACTAATTCTTATCTGTCTGTAAAAACCTATAAAAAATAAATAAATAAAATAAATAAATAAATAAACAAAAAAGAATGAATGAAATATTTAAAAATTAAATTAAATAAAAAAATAATTAAATAATAAATAAAAAAATTAATTTTAAATTAAAATTTAATAAAAAATAAATTATAGAAAACTACAATTTAAACAAAAATAATTTAAAAAATAATTTAAAAAAATAAAATAAATTAATTTTAAATTAAAATTTAAAAAAATAAATTGAAGAAAACTACTATTCAAACAAAAATAATTTAATTAAAAATCAAAGATAAGTAAAAAAAATTTAAAAAAATTAAAAAATTAAAAAATAGTTTAAATGGTTAAAAATAAAAAATAAAAAAACAAAATTGAAAAAATAATAAAAAATTTTTAAAAAAAATTAAAAAAAAATAAACAATAAAAAAAATTAATAAAATATATTATTAAAAAAAAATCAAAAAAATAAAATAATTTAGCATTTACCAGTGGTGAAATTCACTAATAATTATTCATCTATACATAATTATATGTAGCAAAACAAATAAAAATAAATCTCTTTAATATTAGAGTAAGGGTAAGAACTGGAAGGGGGAAGGAGTAAACTAGTTAGTGCTCCTAGGTCCGGTCCGGGTCTGGTCTGGTTCAGGTCCGGTCCAGGATCAGACCAGACTCAGACTCTAAATTTTACTAATTTCAGACTTCAGACCAGCAGACTCAGACTCAACTATGAGTCCGGTCTGGGTCTGGTCCGAAGTATGCAGACTGGTCTGAGTCTGAATATAATTATATGTATTTTTTGGCGCTGAACAAGTTTACTTAGTGCATTTTGTAAGAATTAATTAGTAAAATTTTATGAATCATAAGATTTTATAGAATTTTATTAATAAAATTCTAAAAAATCTTATAATTCGCAAATTTTTATTAATTAATTCTAACAAAATGCACTAAGTAAACTTGTTCAGCACCTAAAAATGTATTAAAACGGCCTATTTGTTTTTATTTTACTTGAAATTTAGAGATTTGATGCACAATTTTGGATTTTTGATCAAAAAAGTCAAATTTTAACATCTTAACTCCAAATTTCAAGTAAAATAAAAACAACCCTGCCGATTTAATGTATTTTTAGGTGCTGAACAAGTTTACTTAGTGCATTTTGTTAGAATTAATTAATAAAAATTTGTGAATTATAAGATTTTATAGAATTTTATTAATAAAATTCTATAAAATCTTATGATTCATAAACTTTTACTAATTAATTCTTACAAAATGCACTAAGTAAACTTGTTCAGCACCTAAAAATATATTAAATCGGTAGGGTTGTTTTTATTTTACTTGAAATTTGGAGAAAGATGCTTAAATTTGGCTTTTTTGATCAAAAATCCAAAATTAAGCATCTTTTCTCCAAATTTCAAGTAAAATAAAAACAACCTTGCCAATTTAATGTATTTTTAGGTGCTAAACAAGTTTATTTAGTGTGTTTTGTTAGTATTAATTAATAAATATTTGTGAATTGTAAGATTTTATAGAATTTTACTAATAAAATTCTATAAAATCTTATGATTCACAAAATTTTACTAATTATTTCTAACTTAATGCACTAAGTAAATTTGTTCAGCACCTAAAATTACATTAATTCGGCATGGTTGATTTTATTTTACTTGAAATTTGGAGTTAAGATATTAAAATTTGACTTTTTTGATCAAAAATCCAAAATTGTGCATCAAATCTTTAAATTTCAAGTAAAATAAAAACTAATAGGCCGTTGTAATACATTTTTAGGTGCTGAACAAGTTTACTTAGTGCATTTTGTTAGAAACAATTAATAAAAATTTGCGTATTATAAGATTTTTTAGAATTTTATTAATAAAATTCTATAAAATCTTATGATTCATAAAATTTTACTAACTTATTCTAACAAAATGCACTAAATAAACTTGTTCAGTACCAAAATATACATATAAATATATTCGGACTCAGACCAGTCTGCAGACTTCGGACCAGACCCAGACCAGACTCAGATTTGACAATAAAGTCTGAATATAAAAGTCTGAGTCTGGTCCGAAAATCAGACCAGACTCAGACTTGACTAAAGTCTGGCTCGAGTACGGTCCTTAGGAGCACTAAAACTAGTTTATACCAAAATTTTATGAGAAATTTTTTTGTATAAAAAAGGTAGTTTCATAAATAAAATTTTAGTTAGAAGCGATTTTTTAAAAATTCTAATTTTGTTACACAAAATTGTTTTGCATGTTACACCTGATCCTTAATTCTAATTGGATTGGTGAAATTCACTACTGGTGAGCATTAAACTTATCCTAAAAAAATATTAAAAAAAGAATAAAAATTTGCTAAAAAAATGAAAATATGTAAAAAAAAAAATGAAAAAATAAATAAATATAAAAAAAAACCAAAAAATATTATAAAATAAAAATGAAATTATGGTTATAGTAATATATATATATGTTATGTGTCACTTCACAATTCATATCAATTTTAAAATAATATATATCAATTTAAAATAATTTAAAGATTGCAAATTGACATACAGTCAGACCTCTCTAAGTGTACTCTCTCTAGGGTTCCGCAATTTGATTTGATCTTCAAATATTTGAATCAAATATTTGATCAAATTCAAATTCAAATTTGACTATATTTGATTTGATCAAATTCAAATATGATCAAATTTGATTTGATTTGACAAATATTTGATTTTATTTAAAAATTACTATTAAAAATTCAAATTCAAATCAAATTCAAATTCAAATATTTGAATCAAATCAAATTCAAATTAGGGTCAATTTGATTTGATCAAATTCAAATTGATCCAATATTTGATTTGATTTGAATTTGAGGAACCCTAACTCTCTCTAAGTGCACACACACTCTAAATGCATACTTAAGTGTTGGCTCAAATATATATTTGATCTCTATAAATGCACTTTTTCTTATTATTCTCTAAATGCATATAAATGTATGGTTCCAAAGGTATGCACTTAAAGAGATCTGACTGTATGTTAAATAACAATTGATAGAAAATTGCTATTTTCATTCTGGCTTCAACCCTTTTGACCCAGTTATGTACAATATAATACAAGCAGAGATTACATGACTTTTGGATTCTTGCAGTTTTACTAATGGTTAGATTATGAAATTCTAGCTACATAATCCATACAACAATAATAGCCAATCAAAATTTGTACCTAAAATAGGTTCAAATTAAACTACAAAATAAGCTACCCACGATCTACAATAGTTACTGCATAGTAAAGTCCAAATTTTACTATGTAAATCAATTATCATTACTTAAGTAAACTTATTTAAAAGATCAAAATACACATAAAGCAAAATTTTTAGAAGATTGGAAAACATTTTATTATGTGACTTTTAACTTTTACTTTGCCAAAAAAATTAAAATTTTTCTAAAAACTATTTTTAATAAATATAAAAATTAAAAGCTAAATAATAAAAACTTCTCTAATTTATATAAAAATTTGGTATAATATGTATTTTGATCTTCTGAACATATTTACTTAAGCACTTATAGTTGATTTGCATAGTAAAATTTGGACTTTCTATATATCAACTACTTGTAATTGCTAAAAACTCTAGTTGTTTAGTGATTACAAGTAGTTGCTATATAGTAAATCCAAATTTTACTATGCAAATCGACTATAAGTACTTAAATAAATATGTTTAAAAGATCAAAATACATATTATACCAAATTTTTATATAAATTAGAGAAGTTTTTATTATTTATCTTTTAATTTTTACATTTGTCAAATATATTTTTTAAAAAAATTTTATTTTTTTGTCAAAGTAAAAGTTAAAAGTCATATAATAAAATGTTCTTCAATCTTGCTTAAAATTTTACTATATGTGTATTTTGATCTTTTAAATAAATTTAATTAAGCAATGATAAATAATTACTTAGTAGAATTTGGACTTTACTATATAGTAACTATTGTCAATCATAGGTAGCTTATTTTGTAGTTTAATTTGAATCTACTTTGGGTTCAAAATTTGATTGGCTATTATTGTGCATAGATTACATACTGAAATTTCATGCAAGAATTCAAAAGTCATATGGTCTCTGTTTGTATTACATTGTACATGACTAGATCAGAATAGTTAGAGCTAGGTAGAAATAGCAATTCTTTACCAATTATAATTTGATATATATCAAATTGCAATTTTAAATTGACATATATTATTTTAAAATTGACATGAATTGTGAAATAACATATAACATGTATACTTTATTAAACATAGTACCAAATATGGCATAGAAACTATGTTGAGTATATATATATATAAACCTGTTCATGCAAGTTTATATGTATAAGAATTTTTTTAAAAAAATTTCCCAAAAAATAAGCTATCTCTATGTTAAGCATATATTGCTTAAAATCTTTTATGTTCTGAAAATAAGCTACCTCTGATTTTTTGAGCTCAAAATCATCCAAAAAAAGTAGCTTATTTTTCAAAAATCTATGGTAACTAAGATGGAGATATAACTCAATATATAAAACATATAAAAACATATAAAAAAAACATTTATCTTGTTTAAAGTTAGAGAGTATGTAGATAATTTCTATTAATAAATGAGTTACTAAAAATTTTATATTTGATAATAAAGAAGTAACTATATTAAATTTTTTAATAAAATTGTATAGGCTGGTGCAAAAATATAAATATATAGAAATAGTGATAGTAAAAAAAATTTTTTAAAAAATTAATATAAGTATTTAATGTTTTTATTTATTGTTTTACATTTAGAATTATTTTAATATAATACTCTTTAATACTTAAATTTAAAATTCAAAAATTAATTTCTCAACAGCTTTCTCATCAAATTGACTTAAATGTTTTGTTACTGCTATAAAAATGCTTGAATTTTAATATACTAAAGTTTTGGAATTTTTGATTTTAATCCTAATTTTTTTATTAATTTTTGATTATTTTCAATTGTTTTTTTTTTATTTTTTTTTAAAAAAAAATTAATCAAAAAGTTGGCTCTCATCTAACCTTTGTTGTAGTAATTAAAAATTATACAGTCGACCCTCCATAAATGCAACTCATAGGGACAAGCCTATTGTGCATTAGGAAAGTTTGCATTTAGAGAGAGCCAATTAAATTGCAGCTTTAAAAATTAGATCATCAAGTTTGTGTAATTTCTGCCAAAACTGTATAAACTATTTTAAATACTAAATTTGATTGGCCACGTGCATTTAGGGAGGCTAGTGAATATAAAATGTTATTCAAAAAATGTGCATTTACAGAATATAGAACGTGCATTTAGCACTAATAACATTTTACATAATAGAAAAAACGTGCATTTAGAGAGGTATTGCATTTATGAAAGTTGCATTTATGGAGGTCTGACTGTAAAAAAAATTCACTAATCTATATTTATAGAGTACTATTTACTGTGAAAGTTTCAAAGCTGTATCTTTTTAATTTAAAAAGTTAGAAAGAGGGATACTTATGATTTTGACTATAATTATTTCTTTATAAGAACAATTTGCTCTACTACCTTCATTTCAAACTCTTAAATCATTTTTTTTTTTAAACACTTTCTCAAATGCTTTTTTTAAAATTTTACAAAATTTTAGTGAATACTATAACTATAAAAACACATATTTATTAATATACAGAATAAATACGTGGAAGAACTAATTAATGACGGTCAGACTCAACGTACAGAGCAGACTTTAGCTTCTTGCACAACTGTGAGAACTGAGTATACGGCAAGCACCTCTACAGAAGACAACTATAGTACTTCAGATACCATATCTTCATCTCCCTCTGAAGTACAACTCTCCTTTAATACTTCTCTATCACTAACTGCTACCAGTTCTAACAACTACACAATAACAGAAATCTAAGATGAATCTTTACTTGAAAAAGACTTCAGTGATGAAGAAATTGAACTACCCACAAACTCTTTGAGTGAAAGAAACTACATTAATCCCAATCTTAACCTTCTTGAAATATATGACCCAAAAACATGTTATAACAAATTACTTTATTACCATAGACTACAAACACTCCCTTCTCCACAAACTGTGGGATCTTTCTTGCATTACATACAAGAATATTATCCTATATTCTATTCAAATCAATATATAAAAATTTCTATCAAACCACATTCCAGATTTAACCATATTTTCACAAAAACACACATATACCTTAAATATGAAAATTTTATACCAGATCACATAATATTTCCACCTTTTGAAGATCTACTATATTACTCTGATGTAGAGCTTAAATCACCCAATAACAAATTTCAAACACCAATCTTCACAGATAGTCTCTTTTTCTCAACACCCAATCTACAACATTATACAACATTAAATCCCAATACTAATACAAATTCTATATCTGATATTCAAACTAATATGAACAATCCTAATATACCCCCTATACCAAATCAAACTATAATACTTGAACCTGAATATATCTCAATTTCTATAAAAATAGCCTCACTTAATACAAATGGTCTTCTACAACCAACAAAAAAACTCCTAATTGAAGAAACAATAAACCAAAACCTATATGATATCTTTGGTCTTTCAGAAACTCACTTAACCCAAAAAGATGGCAAATTTTTAAACAACAAAATCAAAAACTATACTAGCTTCTGGAGCTCCTTTTCCAATCCACATAAAGCTAGTATAGGGATTTTTATCCATAACAAAATCTCCAAATATGTTGCTCGTATACACAATTTTAATAGCTATATAATAGGTCTTGACCTTCATTTTAAAAATACTCCTATTAGGCTACTTCAAATCTATATT